>PVKA01000815.1:0-31083 GCA_004027165.1 Ctenomys sociabilis | reverse complement strand
CCAGGCAAAGCACTTATGCCACAGAGTTATCTCCCCAGCCCAACCTACCTATTTACTAACAACTGTTCAGCCTTAAAACAGAGGCACCCTATTCTAATTTACAAACCACCTCTTAGACTTACAAACTGTCCTTTTTTGGTATATTTTTGTCTGTCCTGTTTATACAACCAAGTTTTTTGTATAGTACAATTTATTTATATATACAGTAATGCAATTTTTGCTGACTGCACTGTAGAGTAGTATAGTCTTATTACACACTAAATTATAGCAGGTAATAAGTTATGTAGATAATAAAACAAAGTCTTCCAAGTTGGAGTTTGCTTTGACCATTTCTTTGTTCTGACTACTGTAATGTACATACTATATTTAATTTCTCATCTAGCAACCAGTTCAACTCTTGTCAATAAATGCAGAAAGTCTTGGGCTATTCAGACAGCTCAGCAATCAAAGCACCTGCCTGGCAAGTGCAAAGATTTGGGTTCAGTGCCCAGTACCACATGCCATGCTGGTCCTGGCTCTAGCACAGCCTCCATCCCATGTACACTGTACCTGGCCCCAGGAGTCCAGGCATGGTGGGGTACACACCTGTAATCCCAGTGCTGAGGAGGCTGAAAACAGGAGGATCACTAGTTATCTGAACTGTGTAGTAAGACTCTGTACCAAATTACCAAATACATTAAATAAAGAATGTTTGTACTTCAAAAGTGTGCATTTGAATAGAGGGGGCATACTTAAAGGGGAATTTGTGGTGTGCTTTTACTGGAAATTAAGTAATAGGCCAGATACAGTGGCACACATTTGTAATCATAGCACTCAAGAGGTTCAAGCAGGAGCTTAAGCATTGTTGTAGCCCTGACTATATAATGAGAGAAAGGGCAACCTGAAATTCATAGTTTGAGCATGTGTCAAAAAAATAGAACAAAAATCACTATACTTTTTGATCACACCTCATAGGTTGAAAAATGGGGAGAAAAAATCAAAGAATTGGGAACAAACTGTAAGTATCACTACCCAAATGGGAACTATTTTCCTTTTATACCTGTAAGTTTCTCAGCTCTCATCTATCCCTTATCCTTCATTCAACTCACGCTGGGCTAAATTCCAAGCAGTTACTTAAATAAATACCTACCCTCCTAACATCTCTAAGCTTAAAAATTCCCTTCTGGAGGATATATAAACCCGTCTCCTTGGTTGAGACAAACCTGAGACAGGTTTATATATGTTGGAAAACTAAAAGTTTTTGTACTAACAATGGCATGTTGTAGAACTATGTATCACTCTGCCTGTGTTCATTCATGAATATATTAAGATGTCCCAAGCTAATAGAATTTCTTCCATGAGTGTTACCATCACCACACCACTGGATATCATCAAGGTCAACTCTGGCATCCCTACCATTAGGGAATGCATTAAATATGTATTTATTTATTTATTTTTAAATTTTTATTTTTGTTTTCTTGAAGTACATACATCAATGAGACAGTTTTAACGTACCTTGACAAGATGGATTTGATAAATTAATACACTGCAAACTGTTTTCATGTTTTGGTATCATAGAAGGTGCATACATGATATTATCCTTACAGACATTATTATATCTCTTATCAGTAAATTAAGAGAGTGTAGCTGTTTGTGTATCTTATTTTTTATACCTGAATTACATCAAAGATTCAATAATTAATACTTTCTACCTTGTTATTTTCCTAGTGGTTGTCCATAGTACTAGAAGCCGACATAATATCCTGTCCGACCACCATTAGTGCAAATCTTGCCTCTCATAGAATTATATAGAAGCATGGCGTTATCTATCCCAACGGTACTGTCCATACACACACATCATGATTCGCCCTTTCTATACCCCTTCCTTTGTCTACACCTGTCAAAAGATGGGCACTCCATTGTCATTCAACTAATTTAGGTGCCTGAACTCGACAACACAATCCAACACAGTCCAGCATTCCACAACAATACTGAGCTATCCAAAGAAGTTGTCGACCATAGCTATTTACAGCTCAAATTATTATTGCCCCATGGTGTATACTTCATTTTTATACTTTTCTGCTGGATGGTTAAGACCTAGATAGAGCGAGACCTATATAACAACACATGTACTTTATGTTTCTTTTGAGGTCAGTGAAGTCCCCTCAGGGTTTATCTTGTAGTCCTGTACCTTATTCTGTAGATCCTTTGTCTGTGTCATCTATGTGGATGAGTCACGGCCAATGCTTGACCAGTTTGCTCTCTGTGAGAGCCTGAGAGAAAGTTTTCCCTCCATGTGACTCTCCCCAGGCACACTATAGAACTTTGGTCTTTTTCCGCTGTGGCTCTATAATCACCTTGTTCAGAAAATTTGGAGCTCAACTGAGTTCCATGATATTGCAATACAGGTTCTCCAATGTCCTGAGTCTTCGCTGACCTTGAAAGGGTAGGGCCAAAATGTTGGCTGGCCTTGTGGCTCTTCTATTTCTCCAATTTTGATCTGTGAACTTAGGTTGTTAACCATCCAGAAGAAAAGCTGATTAGTATCCTGCAGCAAGCAAGGCATGGTGGCATATGCCTGTAATCCCAGCACTCGGGAGGCTGAGGCAGGAGGATTGCTGTGAGTTCGAGACCAGCCTGAGCTACAAAGTGAGCTTAAGGCCAGCCTGAACTGCATAGTGAGACCCTGTCTCAAAAAGACAAAAAAAAAAAGTATCCTGCAGCATATGCCATTCACTTTGCCTTATCTGACTCAATTGTTTTTAGTTGTTGTTGTACGTTTCCATTTGTATTTCTGCTTTTCGCTTCTTATACTAGGGAGACTATCTGATATTTACAAATGTGTGTCTGGTTTATTTCACTTATGAGTATATATTCAAGTGGCATCCACTTCAGTATAAATGCTTCAAGCTTATCATTCTTAATAGCTGAGTAATACTCCATTATAAAAAATACCATATCTTTTTCAACCATTCCTCATGTGATGGACATCTTGGTTGTTTCCAAGATTTTGCTATCACACATTGTGCTGCTATAAACATAGGTACACATATATCACTATGCTACAATGCTTTTGGCTCCCAGTAGGAGGATAGCCGGCTTGAATGGGATTTCTAGTCCTACTCTTTTGAGGAGTCTCCACATTGACCTCCACAATGGTTGTACCATTCTACATTCCCACCAGCAGTGGAGAAGTGTTCCCTTTTTCCCACAACCTCTCCAACATTTGTTGTTGGTTGATTTCCTTATGATAGCCATTCTTTCTGGAGTGAGATGGTATCTCAGTATTGTTTTTATTTGCATTTCACGGATGACTAGCAACGTGGAGCATCTTTTCATATATTTATTCACTTCTTTAATTTTGTCCTCTGAAAAGTGTGTATTCAGCTCAGATGCCCATTTCTGAATTGGGTCTTTAAATTTGAGGATCATATACCCTGTTATATCTTAGTTCTTTTAAATATGTATTTAAACATCACCAAATAAGCTCAAGAAGAAATGATTCTTGAGGGAAACCCACTTAGGTCCCCCCTTCTGTCCTCCTATATAGCTTTGTTTCCCTCAATAAATATATTCTGCTCTTTAAAAAAAAAAAGATTCTTACACTAATTACCCTTAAGCATGCTTATGGACTTCATATTTTCTTACTCTGGGTAGTTTCTTTAATTCACAAAAATGGGTTCCTTACATTATCTCTAACTTATCAAAACAAAAAACTTTTACTTATCTATTCCTTTAGAAAATAAAACAGCTCACTTTTCATATTTGTCAATAATTACTACTTTTTAACATATATGATACAGGATCTCACTATGCAGCTCTGGCTTGTAGTGATCCTCCTGCTCTAGCCTCTTGAGCACTGGGATTACAAGTATGCTTCACTACGCTGGTCTCAGTGGCCTTTCATCATACCTGAGGGTGGAAACAACACAGCATATGGTACTGGGGCTCCAACCTTGTCCCTGTGCTTGCCTGAGGAGGCATTTAGTCCGCTGAATCATCTCACCAGGCCTTGTCAATAATTATTAAATAGGGGTTCAATCCCCCACATCACGTGCGGCGCTGGCCCCAACCCTGGGAGCACTAAGCCAGCCACAAGACCAGGCATAGTAGAGCACACCTAAAATTGCAGCATGCACACGGGAGGGACTGAAAAAAAAGGCGGACCACTACAAGTCCGCCCTTCATAGGGAGACCCTGTACGAAAGGGGGGGGAATGATTTTTTTAAATACTTAAAAATAAAAGGGCTAGGGAGTTAGTTCAGTAGAACAAGCACTTGCCTGGCAAGTGCAAGGTCCTGAGTTCCATCCCTGGTACCACAAAAATAAATAAATAATTGAAACCCACCTTCTTTACATTTCTATATAGTAACAAAATAACTGCGAAGGGCAACCTGTTTGGGCCTCTCTTCTGTCCCTCTGGAAGTTTCTTTCCCTCAGTCAATATATTCTACTTTAAAAAAAACTGGGAAAATAATCTTTGCCCTGGAGAAACTTTTGATCAGAAAAATCTTAAAACAATCTTATCAATTGTTTTTTTTTTTTTCTTTTCTTTTCTGGTGGAGCTGGGGATTGAACTCAGGGCCCTTGCTCTTGCCAGAGCAGCACTTATTTCTACTGAGCCATCTCCCCGGCCCTCTCTCACGAATTTTTCACTCCTGATTTTCCTCATGCCATTTTTATTTCATCTTGCTACTACATGTTTCCCAATTTTTCTCGTAACATAAATATCTGCTAGTGATTCCATATTCCTTCTCAATCAGATGGAAAAAAATAGCTTTCACTGTATTTTAATCTATTAAAAACTCCTTAACTTCACATATCCCACCTGTCATGGCCAATGAACATCACCTAATCTTGTGAGGTTTACAGGCAATCCAAACAGGAGCACCAGAGCACCAATTATTCCTGAGGCTTTCACCAAGTAACAACAAAGCAGTGTTCTATCAAGGCCGCATCAATTCCTCATCCCTTTGCTGTCATGGTTTCCCCACCACGCTTACCCTTTGTGAGATGAACGAGGTTTAAATCTACAAAAGAGCATATGCATGTGGGATAGCCTCTGTGACAGCCAGGCTGTGGCACTAGAGCTCAACAATGTCTTCTCGGGCACCTTATGAAGCTCTCACCTCCGCTCTCATACGTTTTGCTCGTCGGGCTGGGGGACACGTTTCTGAGGGCTGCACAGACTGCCTCTGTGGAATATCATGAGGTTTGTACTCTTTGTCCTTGGTATCTGTGGTCAGGTTGGGCTTCTGGAGACACTAGAAATAAAACACAATTGTGCTGATAAATTTCCTTTCTTAATCTTCAAATGTCACTCAGTTTTACAAGGTACATCTTAGTTTATGTAAATAACACATCTGATTCTTTAAAATTTAAAGACAAAGACAAGTCTGTTATACCACACACACACACACACACACACACACACACACACACACACACACAGACAAAGGTACTCCTCCCTGATCTCTTTTTGGTTTTTTTCCGTTTTTTTGGTGTGTGGGAACCAGATTTGAACTCAGGCCCTTGTACTTGTCAGCGAAGTGCTTATTCCACTGAGCTATCTCTCTGGCCCCTCTTTTTTGTTTTTTGAGTCAAGATTTTACTATGTAGTTCAGCTGCCTTTAAACTTCCTACAGAGTCCATAATGACCTTTAATCCTCCTCCTTACTCATCCTGAATGCTGGTATTATAGGCATGTGCTACCATACCTAAGAATTTTTTTCTAATAGATGAATCGTGGTCCTTTAATTTATTGCATCACTGATCTCATCAGTTTACAAGAAGCCACAGCAGGCTCATTCATGCACTCTCAATGAGCCCCTGGCTATTTCTTACCTGTGGCCTCAACAGTCAACTTAACTGAAGACCCAAATTGTCAGAAAAACCCCTTAGAAGTAACAAAATAACTTCCCACATTGACATTTCATATTTTTAAAAAGTGAAGAGAATCCAACAAGTTTTCTAGAACTAGGGCCAAATAACTCAGTGCATTAAAGCCCCCAGGTCCCAGCTCTTGGGAGACTGTAAACAGGTGGATCACTAGGAGTCCAATCTAGCATTAAGACACTGAACACCCTGTAGACCCTTCCCTAAGATACCAAAAAACAAACAAAAAACCCAAAAGTTTCTTAGATCTTACAATCCTCTAGTTTGAGATATAACTGACAAAATTATCAAACATGTCACCTGAATTGAGTCATTTTACTAAAGTATCCTTCCTTACCCAGGTTTTCCTTTTACTTCAACTTGTTTTTACAAACTCTGACTCATTAAGGCACATATTATAGGTAGTCCACAGCAATAGCTAGTTCAAACTGTCTCTATTTGCTTTTCACTTTTTATTTCTAAATTGACTGAAAAATGATATTTCATGTCAATATATCACAACAATATATTACCATTAAAGTTAATATTTATTTCAGGTAAGGGGCTGCAGAGATGGCTCAGTGGTCTAAGTGCCTGCCTGGCAAACACAAAGACCTGGGTTCACAACATGCCATGCAGAGTATGGACGTGCACAACTGTAATCCCAGCACTGGGGAAGCAAGGTAAGACAGGAGGATCACTAGGAGTCCAAGCTGTGTAGTGTGACCCTGTGCCAAATAAATAAATACTTTTTTAAAATAAGTTTCTGAATTACATACTCCTCTTTCCTAAGAGGACTCACAAATATCATGAGATGCATTTTTTTAAAAGCAGGTTCCAATAGGAAATAAAGCCATATTATTATGCTGAGCTGTAAAAGACTCAAGTCCACAACTTCTGACACTGCCAGACATATGGAAAACCCAATACTATTATGGACTACTGGACTATTTTGGAATATTTTGCTGAATTCACACACCTATAATATTTAAATGACAAAGCTAAACAAAAAAAGTGGATACTATTGAATGACATTTTCTATCAGTATATTCAAAATAGTTAAGATATACAGCTACATCCTCTTAATTCAATGAATAGAAGGATCTGCTCTAATAGTGTTTGTAAACAGAGTATCATGTCTGCATCTTGTACAACAAATAACCACTAAGAAAACAATATGCAATGTATTAATTATTGAATCTGTCCTACTAATTTGATTTGAAACTGTCTCATTGCTATTTGTTATTCAATAAAATTATGGAAAAAAAATAATAAAGCAGGTTCCAAAATGTAGCCATCTGGTGTGGGCTGGCATTAGCTACACATAAATAATAAACTTTCAGAACTGCTGGCATTGTAGGTACCATTACTACCTTATAAGGTTAGCCATTACTGGCTTGCAAAGAAACAATTTAAAATTTACAGTACAATCGAAATGTCCTTCAACTGAATGGACAAAGAACATGTAGTATTTATCCTCAAGTCAGTACACTGCTCTGCCCTGAAGGATAAATCTGATTCATTTTAGGAAAGTGAATCCATTCTTTTATCTAATTTTTTTTTGGGGGGGTGGGGGACAGCTCAGCCCACCCTGATGGCAGGGCTGGCGCAGCATGTGGTACCAGGGATTGAACCATGGTCCTCAGGACCTACCTAATCTTGCCTAAGAAGGGGCTTTAAACCACTGTGCTATCTTGCCAGCCCTACTCACTAGTCTTAATGGTTTCCTATCTGTGGTTGGTTTGGTCCTGTAAGGATTTTAAAGATCTGGTAAAATCAAGCTCCATAGCCTTTTAATAAACATATGAAGAGCTTTGTTATTTTGTTTGAAGCTGTTAACTCAAAATGTGTATCAACGTGTTGGATTTATACCTAATGCTATCACATGCAAACTCTAACCTTTATTGAAAAACTAAGACGTTATTACTATTTTTATTGTTTTTTGGGTACTAGGATCTGAACCCAGGACCCTGCACTTGTGAGGCAGGCACATATGCCACTATCTCCCCAGTCCTAGATATGTTTCCTAGTTTCCTAAACTGAGAATTAACAGCGATTAATATCATCATACAGAGACAGACCAGTCCCCTAAGACATTTAGAAAACATGGTGATGTAATACTGAGACCTATTCCATTATGTCCCTATCATAGCTCAACTTTTCTCAAGTTTTCAAAACTTAATTTATGCTCGATTACTTAGCTGTGTACCATTTTTTTTCTTCATCCCTAACTACACTTTTCCCAAAACATTAATTTAAGAAAAACACTCTAGGTGTGGCGGTGCATACCTGTAAACTCAGCACTCAGGAGGCTAAACAGGATGATCACTCAAATTTGAGCCAGCCTGGGCTACACAGAGTTCAAGCCTAGCTGAACTGTACACCAAAACCCTGTCTCAAAAAGAGAAAATTGCAGGGCGTGGTGGTGCACGCCTATAATCCCAGCACTTGGGAGGCTGAGGCAGGAGGATTGTTGTGACCAGCCTGAGCTACAAAGTGAGCTTAAGGCCAGCCTGAACTGCGTAGTGAGACCCTGTCTCAAAAAAAAAAAAGAGAGAGAGAAAATAAATAAATGGATAAAGGACTGTCTTTGTGGCTCAGCAGTAAAGCCCATGTTTAATATGCACAAGGCTGTGGCCTCAATCAACTGTACACAGACACAAGCACAGACACACACACACAATCCAACCTAAATGCAAACAGGAAAAACCAAGGTCTGGCTACAAAGATAGAATGCCAAATATATTCTAAGCACTGATGGATATTCTTTGCAGAAAGTTTAATAAAAATAATAAAGTGAAATTAAACTTGTCCTATTCTTACATCCATTATATCTCTTAAAGGTATTTTTATATACAAATTGCAGAGTACCCTTCATATGTAGCATTGTATCCTATGTTTATAATTCCAAGTCTATGAGGGGGAGTGGTGAGACAGAATGATTGCAATTTCAAACCCAGCCCGAGCAATTTTAGCAAGATAAAATAAAAACTTAAAGGGGGGCTGTGAATATAGCACATTGCACAGGCAGAGTACAATTCCCAATACTTCAAAGAAAAAAAAAAATGGCACCATCATTAGAAAGCATGTTTTCGCCAGGCGTGGTAGCACATGCCTGTAATCCCAGCACTGGGGAGGCTGAGGCAGGAGGATTGTTGTGAGTTCAAGACCAGCCTGAGTTACAAAGTGAGCTTAAGGCCAGCCTGAGCTGCATAGTGACACCCTGTTTCAAAAAGACAAAAAAAAAAAAAAAAAAAAAAAAAAAAAAAAAAAAAAAAAAAAAAAAAAAAGAAAAAAAAAAAAGAAAGCATGTTTTCAAAATTGTTCAATGAAAAAACATAGGATATAATGCTACATATGAAGAGTACTCTGCAATATGTATATGAAAATACCTTTAAGAGATATAGAGGCCGGGGAGATGGCTCAATGGAATAAGCACTTCTCTGGCAAGTGCAAAGGCCTGAGTTCAATCCCAGGTTCCACAAAAATAAATAAATAAATACATACATACATACATACATACAGATATACATACATAGAGATATAATGGATGAAAGAATTAGGACAAGTTTAATTTCATTTTATTATTCTTATTAAACTTTCTGCAATAACTATCCATCAGTGCTTAGAATATATCTGGCACACAGTAGGTCCCTCAAAAATTCTTAACTGCGTTAAAGATGCAATACTCGCCAAGGTAGCTGTAAATTTTCCTTTCAGGTTGTTTATGCTATATAAACACTTAAGCTCTTTTTTCAACTATAACACTACACTGCCAACTATAGACATGTTTCTAAAATGTTCAATTCACATAGCAAATAACATTATCTCTCCTTATTCACTGTAACAACCATACCTGGAAGAGCTCAAGAGAAAAAATTAATCTATATGGACATGTATCCAGGTCTGATTATTACAAAAAGTATAAAGGCGCCACATTTATTATTTGAAACAATGTCAATAATAGACATCCTAACCATTCATGTAATGTACATTAAAAAAAACAAACTTTTTAAATATCCCTGGGCCGGCCAAATAGCTCAGTGGACTAAAAGTGCCTGCGCAGGCAGACACAGGGGCCGGGAATTCAATCTCTGGGCCCACCTTGCTGGCCCCGATCCCGGGGCATGCTGAGGCTGGGCATGGTGGCGCATGCCTGTAATCCCCGCACTTGGGAGGCTGTACACAGGTGGATCAGTATGAGTCTGATCTATGCAGTAAGACCCTGTAGACCCTGTCCTAAAATACAATTTGTATATATATATCAATCCCAGGTTCCACCAATGAAAAAAAAAAAAAAAAAAGGAGAAGTAAATGGGAAGTTTTTATGATATAATTCTGCCTTAATTAGGTAAAAGTATTTACCCAAATAATTAGGCAAACACCAGTTCTGAATTGAAACAAATATAGCTAGATAGCAACTATTAGAAGAACACATTAGCTATGCAGCATCACTAAGTCCCCCATCCTTTTTAAACATAAGCATTGGAACAATCAAGAGACCTTTAAATAGCAAGTAAAGGGGCTGGGGAGATGGCTCAGTGGAGTAAGTGCTTTCCTGGCAAGCACAAGGACCTGAGTTCAATCCCCGGTTCTGCCAAAAAAAAAAAAAAAAAAGATATACCGAATTCATAAATAGCAAGTAAACACAAAAGCATAATCCTTAAGAAGTACATAGTAGCTCCTGTTGTAAAGAAACACCTATAGCTGAATACAGATTTCAGCTTCTACAGACAGAAAAATGATATTCTGTTTATAATCTTAGTCTTTCAAACACCAAACTTTCCAAGTATGTTTGCTCTCAAAAATAGGAAAAAAGGGCCAGGTGTGGCGGCACACAATAGTAATACCAGCACTTGGGAGGTTGAGACAGGACGATCATTGTGAGTTGAAGACCAGCCAGGACTACAAGTGAGCTCAAGGCCAGCCTCAACTACAAAGCCAAGAACTTGACCATTAAAGACCATTTAAAAAAAAAAAAAAAAAAAGGATAAAAGCAATGAAGGAAATATACACAAAACCGATTTTGCTAAATAATGTCTTTCAAACATAATGAAGGCCTTTTCATTTTCCCTGAAATACAAGGTAAAAACAAGTAGTGAAGTAAAGCAGGTTACGGCCACCACCAAAACTCACCCTCAAACTGTCTCCAGACAGGAATAAATTGTAGGGGTTGAGGATTCGTTCGTAATGCCCTCTGATATGTGAGCCCACAGCCTTGCCAGGAGCAAACCCCATCTTTGTGGCAATTTTGGTCCATTTTCTATCCTTGCAAACAACTGCAAATCCACCTTCTTCTGCAACTAACTGTTAAAATACAGTAACAGAAATTAGAAATGCTTATACAAATATCACTTCTAATTCCCCCATACCTAGATAAGACTCCAAGAATGAAATGTTCATCACTATGGCTAACTTAAAAACACACTTTGTAATTCCAAAGACAAAATAAATGTGCTATTAATTTTAAGATAGAAAATTAAAACATCTCTTTTGTCAGAATGGCCCATAAACTTGATCCTCCCGAAACTGTCTCAAAGAAGTCAAATAACTAGGCTAACAATTATATGTATACTACAGAAACGATCCTAGTACTTAGATGTATGTGTCAAATTTTTTTAGCTTGGTCACTTAAAAAAAAAATCCTTCCTGAACCTCAGCTTTCTTACTTGTACTAAGGTGGCAAGGAACAGTCTACAGGGATATCACAAAGTTTTAAAATCACAAAATAGGCAATAACAAAATATTCCATAACGTAAGGTTTCCAGACATAAGAAGGGCCTGACCCTAATCACTCCACCGAAGTCAAACTTTCATTATATGTATTTCAAATAATTTCTTTTTATAGCAAAGATCAAATTCATTCTGTTAGACCACTAAATGAATAAGTGTTCATTACCACTCTACCTTGTTTAGCTGAAACAAGTCCAAGATCTTCCTCTCCACGTGTGGAATTTTCAGAGTACTGCCCTGTAATTCCCAGTACTTTGCAATCTGGTCCAGGAAATTCAATTTTACACGTGTTTGAGCCTAAATAACAAAGAAGTACATTTTAAATTTACCTAGCACTCACATGTGCATACTCTCTCACTCTTTCTCTGTTTTGTTTTTCTTTTTTTGTATTTTAGGGAAGGGTCTACAAGGTGTTCAGGGTCTCATTACTAGATCAGACTCATAGTGATCTAGCCTGTTTACAGCCTCCCAAAAGTTGGGATTACAGGCACATGCCACCACACCTAGTCTTATCTGCCTCTCAGTGTGCCCCAGAAGCAGGGCCGGCATGGCAGGCCCAAGGATCAAATCCACGTGTTTGCTTGTTTGCTTTTCTTATAGTATTCTGTACTTTGCCAGGCTGTCTTCAAATTCTATATGAATAGACATAGAATGGTAATTCTAGATCAATTTCAATAAGCCCTTATAATTTACAGATAATAGAAAAATTCATTCCTTTAACAAATCATGGCAGGACTCTCTGGGCCATTTTTTCCTTCTCTTTATAAAATACGAAATATAAGTCAAGTATTCTGGGGAGTTTTATTTTGCATACCAAGCCAAACTGGGGGACCAGCATTCGGGTCTTCCATACCACTGCCAAGATGACTATAGAGTCTATTTACTATTCTCAAGTTCAAACTGAAATCTCAAAATACATTAAAATTCTTAAAAAAAAAAAAAAAGATTTAAATATAAAAACAGAAGCACTAACTCTACTGGAGGATAAAGTAGGTAGGAATCTTAAAGACAGGGACAGATGGGCAGCCAGATAGCTCAGTAGATTAAAGTGCCTGCTTAGGCAGAGGCAGGGACCAAGGCTCATCTCAGGACTGCCATGCCGGTCCTGCCCCCACCTCCAGGGTGCAGTGAGACAATGATTGAGACTGGGTATGGTGGCACACACCAGTAATCCCAGGGCTTAGAAGGCTGAAAACAAGAAAATCACTAAGAATTTAATCTACATAGTGAAACTCTATAGACCCTGTACTATAAAAAAAAAAAAAAAAAAAAGACAGGGATAGGAAAAGAGTTCATGAACAAAAACCAAATTGCACAGGAAATACTTCAAAGAAACAACTGGGATCCCATCTTATTGTTTTATTTCATTTATTTAAGTATGTACATATTTTAGTACAGGTTCTCACTATACAGGTCAGACTCAATGATCCTGTTTCCACTCCCAAGTGCTGGGATTACAGTTATGTGCCACCATGCCCAGTGTCTCAGTAGGGGGTGGAGGGGTGGGGGTGGTCCTATTTCATCTTATTGTAAAGCCTTTGCACATTAAAAAAAAAAAAATCACCACTGGAATAAAAAGAAAACCCACAAATTGAGAAAAAAATTTAACCAATCATCCCTCAGACAAAGGATTTCTATCTAGAACATATAAAGAATTTTTTAAAAATTCAGGCTCCAAAATTTCAAAGACCCAATCCAAAAATGGGTATCTGAGATGAATTTTCACTTCTCAGATGAAGAAATACAAACAGCAAATATATGAATAAATGTTCAATATCATTAGTTGTTTGAAAAATACAAATTAAAAAAACACTGATCCTATCTCACCCAAGAAAAAAATGCCTACCATCAAGAAGTCAGCCTACAACAAATGCTATAGGGGCTGTGGAGAAAAAGGAACCCTTCTCTACTGTTGGTGGGGGTGTAGACTGGTAAAACCATTAAGGAAATCAATGTGGAGATATCTCAAAAAACTAGGATTAGATGTCCCATTGAACCCCCCTATCCCCTTTGTGGGTATTTTTCCAGAAGAACTGGCAACACCACATCATATACATGCACTCATGTGTACAGCAGCACAATTTATCATAGCTAAATCTTGGAAAACTCAAATGTGCCCATCAATTGGTAATGGATAAAAAGTTGTGGTATTTTTTAAAGAATAGAGTACTACTCAGCTATAAAAAAGATAAAACTTGAGGCTTTTATAAAGGATAAATGGATGTAAGTACCCATAAGTGAAACAAATCAGACCTTCATGTGTAAACATGGTATTGTCTCCCTACTGTAAGAACTTGAAAGAATAAACAAAATCTGAAAAGTAGAATAAACACTGTGAAAAGGAAAGAAGCTGTTCCATGGAAAAGAACAACTGGGACTAAGGAAAGGAGAAAAGAAATGAAGGGAAAAATAAATAAACATATCTATACACAGGATAGCTTGGATAACTGTACTGCTTACTTCTGCTGATCTACTGAAAGAAGCAGTTAATGCTTAATGTTTTACTTCTTTTTACATTTTTTATAATTTTTGACCAATTTTGCATGCTTATATTTTGTTATCTGAACAACTAATTTGAAGACAGCGGGCTGGCAAGATAGCTCAGCGGTCTAGAGCGCCTCTCAGGGACCGCGGTTCGAGCCCCAGCACCACATGCCATGCCAGCCCCTCCCCGCAGGGCCAGCTGAGCTCACCCCCCACCCCCACGAAAAAAGAATCCGTGATGTGTAGCGAGACACTGGAATAAATAAAGGAATTAAAAAAAAAAAAAAATGAAGACAGCAAATACGCAATGTAACAACCAATATTGAATTTGAGTCAATGTAGAAAAACAGAACATGGTTCAGTACTAAAATCAATTTGCAAATATTAATATAAATAGCCTGCCTCTATGTTACTCTAGGTCTCAACATCTACCCTCTAAGTCTATCATCTACCCTGCACTTTTAAGTTTTCAGTAGCATAAAAAAATTACCTGTCCTCTAGAAAATCTTCCCTATTTTATATGCTTCACTGAGAAGCTAGAGTGCATTATTAAATCTAAGTGAAGTTATACACTTGCAAGAAAATTAGATGGCAGAATCTTTTCTATTATATAGTTTTCAACATTGGTTCTTCTCAAAACCTAAATTCCAGTGATCTTCACTTATATGTAGGATTCATACACATTAATATGGCAAAATAACTGACAAAAATATCAGTGGTTAATGAAATTTGGTTTGCTTTACTGTAATTTACTTTATCAATATTATATTGCCATATTTTCAACTCACAAAACTACCAGAGCCACAGACACCAAAACAGTAGTGAGCACATTACCTCCAACTCGTTCAGTCTCTGGATACGTGGGGTAAAATGAAGTTTATCAACATCACATGCAAATGGTGGCTGCCAATCCTAGGGAGAGTATTAGAAAAATTAATAATTATCTAATATTTAAACTTATTTTATAACAGAAGGTATATGAACCGATCGCTAATGAACTAATGAGTACAGAGGGAGGTAGTTTAATCAATCTTTTCTTCCACCAGACAACAGAATACTGTATGAATGAACACAAATACTTTCTCAAATCGCATATATCCCACATATGCCTCTTCCCATACCCTGCGCCAGCAATGTCTTGGAGCCTCAGCCTCTGTCCAGAAGTCATTGACTTGGCAAAACAACTTCTCTATTAAGAAAGATATCTCTAACAACAGATACGTTAGCTGGGTGTGGTGGCGCAGGCCTGTAATCCCAGCACTCGGGAGGCTGAGGCAGGAGGATTGTTGTGAGTTCAAGACCAGCCTGGGCTACAAAGTGAGCTTAAGGCCAGTCTGAACTGTGTAGTGAGACCCTATCTCAAAAAGACACACACACACACAAAAAGACACACACACATAAAAAAGATATGTTAATGTCAAATTACCTATAAAATATTTCTATATATTTAACTTTCCAGTAACAGCAGCTTTTAGTATAACATTGAAGATAAATTCTTTAGTCATAGTTAGGAAGAAACACCAAAGACAATTTTATAATCATCCATTTGCCAACTCATATGCACATCTGTTCTCTAGAGAATTCCCCTAATTATGTAAGGAAATAAACAAGTAGAAAAGTATACATGAACTATTACCTATGTGTGGAGGAAATTAGAAACAAATGTCCACAAAAGGTATAGACAGTATGCTGTTTTAATGAGTCTCAGTTTGGGATAATGAAAAGATCTGCAGGTAGACAGAGGGCGGTGATGGTTGGACAACAAAGTGAATGTACTCAGTGCCACTGAATGGTACCCTTAAAAAGAACCACAACAGGACAGACACTTAGAAAGTTTCTCCTGGTGTTTGGTAGAGTATTGACTAGACAGAAGGCAGCAGAAACTATAATCAAAGCATGCTTCCAGAAAAATCTCAAACTAAGTATTGCAAGTAACAGTAACTGTGGGTAGACTAATGGAAAGTACAAATATTCAACCAGTTAGCAGAAAATTTGAAGATAAAAGTTGTCTAGAATATAAAGGTACAAAAGTAATCCAGATGACAAACATTATTTCTTATTTAAAGATGGTGATGATCTTGGCAAGTATGTAGACTAAAATACATCACTGTTGAAATGGCATTAAATGGCACTGCCCATTCCACTGAAGCTCTGAAATCTTTCATCACATAAATAATCTCCAGGTCTCTCTTTTATGATAAACTGATTATAAGTAATCTAAAAAAGGGTACAATGGCAAAGTGTACATGACATATTTTAATGAGAAAAACAAAAAATATACTACAGTAGAGATGTCTATTTGTTGACATGGGAGATCACCCTTAAATGTTACACAGAAAACAAAATATAGGTTTTTGCAAATAAAAAAAAAAAAAAAGAAATCTGAAAAGACATTTCACAAATGGGTTAACAGTTTTCACTATTGGTGGCAGGAATACAAGTGATTCTGCTTTTTGGTCCATTCTATTAAAATAAATCTGAAATGTTAAATGCAAATGATAAAGAAAAATTTAATTCAAGAACATAATATCCTTTAACCTAATTTCACACTCAGAAAGTTATTCTAGTGGTAACACATACCTGTAATCTCTGCACTGGGAAAGCTGAGGCAGCAGGGCTACTGTGAGTTCAAAGCCAGTCTAGGCTACAAGGAGAGTTTAAGGCCAGCCTGGACTCTAAGCATTGAGACCTTCTCTCAAAAGAACAAAAGCAAGCAAACAAAACAAAAACCTAACATCTAACATTGGGAAATATGTTAAATATATGTTGGTACATAGGTAAATATTAAAATATGTAGGTATAATAAATAAAAATTAAAGAACATCTTTAATGGGTGGCGACATACTGCTTGCTCAGGACTGATTGGGTTCAATGTGCAGTTCTGGAGAAGAGGAGGAGAAAGGGAAAGAAGAGGAAGAGAGACTATATCGTTGGGTTTTATCACTATAGATTGCTTTTAATATAAAGGCAAAACAGAATTTTGTTTAGTGATAGAACAGTGAGACTGTCTCAAAAAAAAAATTACAAATTTATTTGGTGTATTATCTTATATGAAGAAAAAAGGCAGTATTACTTATTTAAGAATGCAATGGCCGGGCGTGGTGGCGCAGGCCTGTAATCCCAGCACTTGGGAAGCTGAGGCAGGAGGATTGTTTTGAGTTTGAGGCCACCTTGGGCTACAAAGTGAGTGCAAGGCCAACTTGAATTATATATTCAAAATTAAATATGTAAACAAGTAAATAAAATGTTAAAACTGGATTTAACCCTTTCAAAATAAAAAGTACAAAAACTGTATTATTTAATAAATTCCATTATTTTCCTAGCACTCAAAAATGTATTCCTTGGGAAAGCAATTAAGTAGGAAGCTGAAGCATCAAAATCCTCAAGAGATCTGAGAAACAATCATTTTCTTTAGTTTCACCACTAACTTAACAGTAACAACTTAAAAGCAACTTAATAGAAATATTTCAAAAACAAAAGTCAATACAGAATTAACTTTCAAGAGGTATTTTCATAAATGCTACAAAAAAAAATCACTGTATAGATGATCTATTAGCATCCATGTATTTAATATATTAGAATACTCTTTTAATCTTTCTAATTATAGAGCCTGTCATTCTGGCAATTAGCAAAATGAGTAAGTATACTCTAAACAGAGGCTACATATGTTGTTTCTCTGACTCTCTGAAGGCAAAAGCAATTAAAAATCTGTGTCAAAAGCACATTCCTTTTAGTTTACAAGGAATAACATTAACTAAGGACCAAAGCATTTTTTTAATTGTATATGTTACATGAAACTCAAATCATTGAATAAACACACTCAGGATTTCAAGCCAATGTCAGCAGACATAATTTTGTTTCCAATGTTACTCCTACAGTATATTATAAGGCACAAATAGTAGTTGTCTTTCTTTTAGTTTCATAGTCAAATCATATTTTATACATTCCAGTTGCAAGGTACCGCCAACATTTGGAACATGGCTTGCTGGGTGTGGTGGCACATGCCTGAAATGCCAGCTACTCAAGAAGCTGCAACAAACCATCTGATACCAAGTTCAAGACCAGCCTGAGCAACTCAGCCAGACCCAGTCTCAAAATATTTATTTATTTATTTATTTGGCAGAACCAGGGATTGAACTCAGGCCCTTTCTCTTGCCAGAGAAGTGCTTATTCCACTGAGCCATCTTCCCAGCCCCCAGTCTCAAAATAAAAAAAGCTGGAGGTATATACCTCAGTAGTAGAGGTATATACTCATCGGTCACGTGCATGGCTCTGGCTTTGATCTTAAGCATTGCAAAAAGAAAAATGCATGCTTTCCAATAATAACTATTGAGTTTTTTTGTTTTGTTTTGGGGTTCTTTCTTTGGTACTAGGGAATAAACTCAAGACTGCACTTGCCAGGCAGGTAGGCCCTTATTCTACTGAGCTATCTCCCTGGCCCAATACTGTTGAACCATCAATTCTAATTAGAAAACTTAGGGGCCAGGAGATGGCTCAGTGGAATAAGCGCTTCCCTGGCAAGTGCAAGGGCTTGAATTCAATCCCTGGTCCCAACCACCCCCCTAAAAGAAAAGTACTGCAGGTGAGTGAGGATGATAAAACAGATCATCCTATACAGTACCTAGCCAGGTTCCTCAAAACTGTCAACAGCATAAAGTCTGTGAAACCACCACAGAAGAAAAGCTAGCTCCTGAAAGACAAAACAGCCAAGCATGGTGGCACAGGCCTATAATTCCAGCCCTCAGGAGGCTGAAGCAAAAGGGTCCCTCTGAGTTCAAGGTTAGCCTAGGCTCCACAGGTAGTAACTAATAGTATATCATTTTTACTGTTTTCACAGCACAAGTAATTATGTAGCAACCAGAGGTTTAAGTTTATTTTCTTTTGAATTCATGTTTAAACTTACACTTTGTGCTAAAAATCCCCTCCACTTGGCCAGGGAGATAGCTCAGTAGAATAAGTGCTTGCCTGGCAAGTGTAAGGGCCTGAGTTCAATCCCTGGTTTAAAAAAAAAAATCCCCTCCACTAAAGGCTGACTTGTCTTTATTGATTTTCCTGTAGAACACCACAAGGTTTTTAACACTGTGATATAGTTTATATTTATAGTTTACTATCTCTTTTGGCAAGATATATTCTCTTCTTTATATAGATTCATCTTTTTGTTTTGAGATAGGGCTTCACCTATCAGCCTAGTTGGACTGAACTTGAACTTCCAGGAACTGCAGCCTCCTAAGTGTTGGTATTACAGATTACAGGCATGTGCCACCATGCCTGGCCTGTATAGGTCAATCTTGCAAGTACTGTTTTGCAACCAACTGTGAAATTTAAGTTAAATGGTCTTTATAAACATTGTGTATTATTTTAAATGAATAACAACCTTATAAAGTGTTCTTTTTATAGACTGACATTTAGTTTTATTTTCATTTTTAATGTATTTAGTATAGGACCTCACTACACAGATCAGACTCACAGTGATCCTCCTGTTTTCATCCTCCCAATCCCTGGGATCACAGGCTTGAGCCAGCACTGCCAGTCTCAAATCACCCTCTCAGCACCCACCAGGGGCAGGGCCAGGACAGCACTCCAAGTATCCAACCCTGGCCCTTGCATTTACCTTAGCATGCACTTTAATCCACTGAGCTATCCAGTCTAGGCTGGCCCTAGACTGAAAATTTAAATTACATGTGTTTGCATGTAAAAATGAAATGGGTTAAATATCTTCTTTTTCCTGTGTAATTGATTCATCATACTTCCATTGTTACAGAAATTATTATTTTTTTTTTTTTGGCATTCAAAGTGAGAAATCAGAACTTCAGTACTTGGTATACTGACTCAATTTTATTTAAAATAAAATGTATTCTTATTAAAAAAAAAAAAAAAAGTGTATGAAAAAAACCTGGCCTCACAATACTTCATTGAAAACAAAGTTTTCTTGAACCTACTAAGAGGACCTTGTGATCCCTCCTCAGGGATCACAAGGCTTACACTTTGGAAACAGCTGCCCTGCTGGACTCCCTGTGGATCACACCCTCTCAACCCACCCATGCAAAGAACTCTTTGTCTATGCAGATATTTTTTTTTTTTTTTAAAGTCCCTTCAAGTGTGTTTTATATTCACTCATAGTGATTTTATTTATTTTTTATTTTAGGGAAGGGTCTACAGGGTGCTCAGGTTCTCACTACTAGATTGGACTTGTAGCGAGCGATTCTCCTGTTTATAGCCTCTCAAGCGCTGGAATTACCTGTGCGCAGCAGTATGGCTCCAGAATCTGTGGCTGGCTCAAAGTCATTCTCAGCAGTAGAAGGTTCTGTCTAACATGTTCAAAACTATGGATTTAATTCCTAACACTAGGGGATATTAATATTAATAATCTTTATTTATTTATTTAGTCTTTTTGAGACAGGGTCTTACTATGCAGTTCAGGCTGGCCTTAAGCTCATTTTGTAGCTCAGGCTGGTTTCAAAGTCACAATAATCCTCCTGCCTCAGCCTCCAAAGTACTGGGATTACAGGCATGCACCACCACACCCAGCAATAATCTTTATTTGTAGGTCCTCTAAACACCTTAAATTTATTAGTGTCAAAACCAGAAGAAATATAAAATGATCCTTTTATAAATCTTCTCAACCCTCAAATAGCTTCTCAACAAGTCACTTCATCAGAACTAGCAAACTATTATTTTATTCATAAATAACAGAATAAGCAAGCTAAAGAGATTAATATAGATACTTCTTTATTCTCTCATTATTTCCCCTAAAGAAAAGATTATCTACTGGAAGAACTCACAGAGATCCTGGCATATGTATCCTCACAGGCCTATAATAAAATGTTTTCATAAAAGTTTAACAGGGTGGGGGCCAGGGATATAGCTCAGTGTACCTGCTTAGCAAGCATAAGTTCCTGAGTTCAATTCATTATGAAAATAGATAAATAAATAACTGGCTGGACATGGTGGCACTAATCTGCAGTCCCAACACTAAGGAAGCTGAGGCAGGACTCCTCTGTTTTGGAAGCCAACCTGAACTACATGCAAGACCCTGTGTCACAAGGAAAAACAAAACAAATCACCAACAGGTCACTAAGAAAGCTAACTGAGTTTCTCAAACAAATCATCTTCCACCTACATGGATGCCATCATGTTGTAGTCTAATCATGAAAACTGAGCAGGGGGTCAGGAAGATGGCTTGCCTGGCAAGTTCAAGGGCTGAGTTCAATCCCTAGTTCCATCCAAAAAAAAAAAAAAAAAAAAGAAAGAAAAGTGAACAGGAACCATTATTTCTTTTAGGTCATTGATAGACATGTATCTGAATTGGACCAGACAAAATCTCAGATCCATCTCCCCTCTCTAATTATAAGTGATGAAAAAAAAGTAAAAATCAATTAAAAAGGGGCTGGGGAGATGGCTCAGTGGAATAAGCACTTCCCTGGCAAGTGTAAGGACCTTAGTTCAATACCCAGTTCTGCAAAAAAAAAAAGGAAAAATAAATATAAGTGGTGCAGTATCACTTCAATATACTTGCACCAAGCCATGCTAGAATCAAGTAGCTATATAATGTCAGTTTTCTCCAAGAGAGAAGTTATTTAATAATTAGTTTTTATCTGTTTTCTCCCATACTTACGATTCCAATGAAGAAAAAAACAATGTTTAGCAGAAACTGAAGCTGCCAAGATTAAGAAAAGACCAAAAAAGATTCCAAAAATGATTTGTTTTCAAAGAGGGAGACATGGTTTAGGAAAGAGGTTGGACTCTGCTCCCTACCCTAAGCAATTCTCAAACTTATCTGGGCACCAAGGGCAGGGAAAGTTAAACAGCCCACACCCTAACTTTAAGACCTCATTAGACTATAGATACATGGCCAACCCTTTGGTCCTTTACAGACTAGACATTCCTGAAGATTCAAAGTCAGGGTCAGGAAAGAGATAACAATGAAACTAGAAATTAAGACGAACCCACAGAAAGATAGTAACAAACTATGAAATATTCATTGTGCAGATATTCCCATCTAAAGACCCTTTGCAATTCTATTTTAAAGTGAAAAGAAAGGCAAAGATGTATGTAATGCACACCTATAATTCCAGCACTCTGGGAGACTGAAGCAGTTCAAAAATTCAAGTCTAGCCTGGGTTATTTAGCAAGCCCTGCCTCCAAGATAACTTTTTTACAACAGGCTGGAGATGCAGCTCAGCACAAAAGCACTCTCTTTAATCCCAACTATTATTTTTAAAAAAAAAAAAAAAAAAGGATAATTTTAAATAAAGGAGAAATAGCCACATATTTCTCTAGCTACAAATACTTAACAGCTAGTTAGTACTGCAGCCCACACCTATAACCTTAGCTACTCAGGAGGCTGAGGCAAGATTGCAAGTTTGAGGCCAGCCTGGCCAACTTAGCAATATCGTATCTCAAAATATAGGTAAAAAATATTTTTGGAGGCTGAGTCAGTAGGATTACAAGTTCATTTTTCTTTTTTGTACTTAGGACAGGGTGTACAGGGTCTCACTGCATAGACTCCTAGTGATCCTCCAGTTTACAACCTCCCAAGTGCTGGGATTACAGGTGTGCGCTGCCACACCCAATCTCAATCTGTCTCAGAACTCTCCAAGGTGGGGCCAGCATGGCAGGCCAGGGGATAGATCTCCTGGGCTCTGCATGCATCTGCCTAAACTGGCAGCTTTAATCCTCTGAGCTATGTGGCCGGCCCTAGTATTACAAATTCAAATCCTACCTTGGAATTTAGCAAGCCCTGTTTCAAAATTTAAAAAAAAAAAAAAAAAAAGGATGGGGACAAACAGTAGCTACAGATCAGTGATATAGCACTGTTACAGCTTGCACCTAGATGTCCCCCAAAGCCTCAGAAGCAACTGGAACTAGGCTAGGGAGTTGTGATGCTAGGATTAAAGGTGTGAGACTACTAAATTAGTACTCTAGTAGGTTTAGCATGGTTCCAGTGTGGATAATGGGGAAGCCCAACCTGGGTATGCTGGTACCACTGAAAAGATGAGCAGCCTAAAAGGTATGGCTGCTCTTGCTGCTTTGCTGTCTCTACCTGTTTTACTATAGACTATTTCTCCTCTGTGATGCCCCTCTCCCATCTCCTGCCTTGGAGCCAGCCACTAAGGACCTAAATCTCTACAAACTGTGAGCTGGAATAAACCTTTCTTCCTATAACTTAGGGTGTTGGGTATTTTGTCTCTGCAACAAGAAAAGTAACAAAGACAGTCCACATTACACACCACCACCATCCAGAAAAATAAAACAAAAACACATGAAAATGTAAGCCTAATACTAAAAGTGGCAACACAGCTGTACATAGCAGTACATGCCTGTGATCCTAGCTGAGACAGAAGCAGCACTTCAGGTTCCAGGCCAAACAATGACTTCAAAGCCTACCTTGTGTCAGTCAATCAAATCAATCAATAAAAATAGGTTTTGGGCTGGCAGGATAGCTCAGCAGTCTAAAGCGCCTCTCAGGGACTGTGGTTCGAGCCCCAGCACCACATGCCATGCCAGCCCCTCCCCCAGGGCAGGCTGAGCTGACCCCCCACCCCCGCAGAAAAAGAATCTGTGATATGTAGCGAGACACTGTAATAAATAAATGAATTTTTTAAAAAATAGGTTTTGGTACAATAAGTATGATCCCTAGCCTCTATATCTGAAATAAAGATTGAACTTGAACCTGAAATTGCTCAGTTGACTCCACTAAACATTGAGCACTTAACAGGCAATCTATACCATATTTCTGACTATGGTGATTTCAATCGTTGGGTCCTCTCCTCAAGAAATCATGACACAAGACATTCAGTCCCCATCTCTAGTTAAACATCATACCTGCTAGCACCTAGATCTTAGACTCTGCAGCCTCCAGAACTATGAAAATAAAATTCTACCAGAGCTGTAACAGATAAATTCCTTTTTTTTTTCCTGCAAAGCTTTATTCCAGAGGGTCTCAGTCCTTCCTGGCAGCTGCTTTCCTCATAGAGGCCAGCGCACGCTTCCTCTTGGCCAGATGTGTCTTCTCACCCTTTTGTTGATGAACTTGGGGGCATGTTTGGCCTTGGAGACCTTGAGCAGCTCCACGGCATGCAGCTCGTAGGGGGCAAAGTAACACACTTCCCGGTCACCTTGTGGCCCTTGTTGAGGCCCATGGCCATGGAATAGTATAAGGGCCATGGCTACTATTCTTCAATGGTTACTATGGCGAAAGGCCTTTGTCTTTTTTGAGACAGGGTCTCACTATGCAGTTCAGGCTGGCCTTAAGCTCACTTTGTAGTTCAGGCTAGTCTCGAACTCACAACAATCCTACTGCCTCAGCCTCCGGAGTACTGGGATTACAGGCCTGTACCACCACGCCCGGCAAAAGGCCTAGTCTTTCTCAAGTTTTCATTTACTAGCTCATAACACCACCAAAAAAATCATTTTAGAATCTAAAAAAGTCAAGTTTTAAGCCCTGTTCCCTTTTAAAAAGTCTTGCTGAGTAATTAATTATTCATTACATAAATACAAAGATATATTTTTAGGGCCAAGGAGATAGCTTAGTAGAATAAACACTACTTGCCTGGCAAGCACAAGGCCCTGAGTTCAATCCCCAGTATCGCAAAAAAAAAAAAAAAGATATATTTTTAAAATGCAGAATGGGAAGACACAAGATTAATGGGAGGTGATGGCTGCAGAGGAAGCGAGAGGAATAGACTACCATCAAATACAGTATTTTTTATTTATTTACTTATTTTTTGTATTTTAGGGAAGGGTCTACACCTGCTCAGGGTCTAACTACTAGATCCCACTCCTGGTGATCCACCTGTTTACAGCCTCCCAAGAGCTGGGATTACAGGTGCACCCCACCATGCCTAGTCTCAATTGCCGTCTCAGTGTGCCCCAGGGGTGAAGGAGGCATGGCAGGCCCAGGGATTAAATCCCTGGCCCCTGCGTCTGCTTGCAGGTGCTTTAATCTGCTGAGCTATTTGGCAGGCCCCAAATACAATATTTAAAAACCCCAAATCTATGCCCTATACAAATCTTTGAAGTCAGCTTCCCACTGGAATATCTGGTGGCTGTTCTCAATTTGTCTAAAACGCACCATGACATTGCATGAGAAACTCTAAGAACAGCTGAAATTTTCAGAGTGGAGCTGTACTGTGACAATTTATCACAGCCCTTTTTCATTATTCACCAGTTCATCCCTTTCCCCATAAGTAGTCCTAGGAAAGCTTACTCTATTTCTCTCCTCCAGGTTAAATCCTGGCAAGTACAATACATTGTCATGTGGTTTAAATATCACCAAATGATAAGTTGGTATAACCACACAGAAAATAGAAGGATTGTGCCTTAAAGGCCTTGTAAGTATGTTGGTTTGATAGGGATTTGTTTTTTGTTTCTGGAATTATGTGATTAGAGTAAAATGGTAATGTCTCAGTATCTATAGCAGTAGTAGTACAGATAGTACACATACTTCATAAGAATACATGCTTAATAAAGAGCTCCATGCTTTAAATGCACTTGTTTGGATCTTAGTTCTCTGAACATTATAATTTTATCAATTCAGTGATAGCAAGAATTACCTCAAGAATGCACAAAAAAAGCCGGGCGTGGTGGCGCAGGCCTGTAATCCCAGCACTTGGGAGGCTGAGGCAGGAGGATTGTTGTGAGTTCGAGACCAGCCTGAGCTACAAAGTGTGCTTAAGGCCAGCCTGAACTGCATAGTGAGACCCTGTCTCAAAAAAGACAAAAAAAAAAAAAAGAATGCACAAAAGTCTGCTTGGACCCACCCAAAGAACATACCTACAAAGAGAAATCTTAAGACTAAATGTCTACTCTCAACTAAAATACCTAACATTTGAAGATTTAAAATGTGATTATGAGGCCAGTCAAATAGCTCATCCAATTAAAGCACCTGCAAACAGGTGTAGGGTGTGTGGGGGGTTATGCCAGCCCCACCCCTGAGGCACACTGAGACAGCAATTGAGACTGGGTGTGGTGGCACGCCTCTATAATCCCAGCCCATGGGAGGCTGTAAACAGGCAGATCACTAAGAGCCCAATCTAGTAGTGAGACCCTGAACACTCTGTAGACCCTCCCCTAAAATACAAAAAAAAAAAAAAAAAGTAATTATGGGGCCAGTGAGATAGCTCAGAGGCATAATCACCTATCTAGCAAACATAAGGCTTCAAGTTCAATCCCTGGCAACCATATGCCGTGCAGTAGCAGCCCCAGAACCAGGCATGGTGGCACTCGTCGGTAATCCCAGGAGAGAATTACTCAGGAGGTTGAGGCCAGGAGGATCTCTGTGAGTTCCAGACCAGCCTGGGAGCTACAAAAGTGAGCACAAGGCCAGCACAAACTGCACAGTAAGACCCTGTCTCAAAAAAAAAAGTGATTATGGGGCTGGGGAGATAGACAGCAATGCAGGTTCTATCCTGGTAACACATGCCGCATCAGCCCTGGAACCCACAACACCCTATGCCAGCCACCAAAAGCAGGCATGTAATCCTAGCACTGGGGAAACTAAGACAGAAGGATCACTAGGGTCCAAGGTGAAGAGAAAGACCCTGTACCAAATAAATAAATAAATGGTTAAAAATAAGTAAGATGTGATTATGTAAATAAAAAGTGAGGAGTATTTTACAACGCATTAATTTATTTGTGTCAAGATACATACCAAAGTCATAGCAGAAACACAGTATATACAGATCCATCTAAGAGGTAATGTCTGGGGATATAACTCAGTGGCACAGCACCTGCCTCGCAAGCATGAAGTCCAAAGTTGGACGGACAGAGGGATGGAAGGGAGGGAAGGAGGGAAAGAAAGCGGAAGAGAGGGAGGGAGGGAGGGGAGGAGGGGGAAGGGAAGAAGGTAGAGAGGGGGAGAATCAGGAGGTCCAGTAATAGATGTATTTAACCAGTGCATGCCTCTAATCCCAGCACTCAGGAGGTTGAGGCAGGACCGCTGACAGTTGTAAATTGACTTTGTCATGATAGAATTGAATTCAAAACTCTACCTGCCTGTTTTTAAAAATCTAAATACCGGTCCTCTCTTATATAATAAAGGAATGGCTTTTTTTATGCGCATTTGGTACAGGGTCTACAGGGACTACAGGGTCTCACTACATAGATTGGACTTGTAGTGATCCTCCTGTTTTCAGCCTCCCAAGCATTGAATTACAGGCATATGCCACCATACCCAGTCTCAACCTCAGTCTTAGCATGCCCTGGAGGCAGCACCGATAGGGAACCTGGCTACTGCGCTCTGCCTAAGAGGAAAGGCTTTTTTAAGAATACAGTCTTTAAATTTTACATATAAATTCACATATATAATATACATAATATATAATACAGTACCCTCTCATTTGCTTGGCTTCTACATTGTCTTTTATCCAAAACTAAAGGAAATGAAAATTATGGTGAACACTTTAACTCAAAGCTTACCAAATACAAACTCCTACTATGCATGTTCTACAAGCACATATGTGCCTCTGAATTTTATATATTAGTCTCTAATATATTTACAAAAAAGACTTCACCTAAGACAACAGAGGAATGACATTTTATATATTCTAGTTTTGATGCTGGGCATTTTGTCTTTTCAAAGTTTACTTTTTTATAACTCCTTTTGCTTTTAGGGAAAATGAAAGATGCATACTTGGCACTAACCTGTTTCACTAAATATGTACCCAGCCTCTTTAGTAATGGACAAATAAAGCTTTAGGGTTTAAGCTCCTTAAACAATCCATCAATTAATTAATCTAGACAGCAGCCCTAGGCCAGTGGCAGATCCCTTTATAGCAGATGAGAACACATACATTGTAGTAATCGACTTTGTCCAAGGTCATGATGGAATTGAATTCAAAACTCGACTCACCTGTTTTTAAAAATCTTGAAATCCTGCCCTCTCTTACATAATAAAGGAATGGCTTTTTAAGAATAGATACAGTCCTTAACTTTTACAGCATTTTATAAGAGATTACACCAAATGAAATGGAATCAAAAGATTCTAAAGCATTACTCATACAGATTTGCTTGGACGTACTACTTAAGAAATTAAATCATTTCAGGAAAGAGAAGTCATTAGGTATTAATAAATTTTAGGTAGAAAATATTTCTTTAGAAGCTACTTTTTAAATTACCCATTTTAAAGATGGCTGAAGTACATAGCTCAGAGGTGTACTGCCTGTATACCTGATTCAAGGCACTGGACTTGCTGTCTTATCAGGCACAGTCACACATTCAATACCATATAAATATTAAATAGCAATTCTGTTGAAACAGAAACTGCATCAATGTTGAAAGTCAAACTATCACACTGTACAGAAAAGTGAACCTAACAATTTTTCACCAACTCACTGACTCCTAATTATCATTTCCCTAACACCTCTATGTCAGATAGGGATTTCACTGTTTCTTGGTTACTCCTCATCTTCTAATTGTTGTTTTTTACTTCTCATCCTAATTGTTCAGTCGGCTAAATAAAAGCCCACTCTGACGAGAAAGCCTCTTCCTAAGAGAGAAAAATTGAGATGAAGTCTTGCCAGCACGAAAATGGACAGATAACAGAGTGCAATGATGCTGGTAGGAATTGCTCTCCAACTATTCCCTAGTCCCACCCTTGAAGATGGCCAAGTTTCTTCATAGGTTCAACATGTGTAACAAAGCAACAAAGCCACTGGCTAAAATTGATGACTGCAATCTCCCACTGAGGATATAGCTCAATGGCACAGTACTTGCCTGGCAAGCTCAAGGTCCTAAGTTCAATTTCCAGCACACACACACACAAAAAGGTAATTTTTGGGCGGGCGAGATAGCTCAGTGGTAAGTGCTTGCCTGGCAAGAGCAAGGTCCCGAGTTCAATCCCAGTACCACGGGGGGGGGGGGGGGATTTATAATCTCCACTAATTTGGCAAAGTAACCACACTCACTAAAGTCTAGAATTCTTCCTATGAATTGCTCAAATGTAATCTATAACTAAATAGGGCAAAACTAAAGCAAGCTATTCACTACAACTGAAAATTACAAGATCTCCCTCAACCCCAATGATGCTCTTTGCTCTTATATCCAAGAAAATAGGCTCTTCTAGACATTTGTATATGCTTGAAACTTTTATAATAAAAATTTTTAAATTTATACCCAGTAGTGATGTCTCTGGTAGAATCAAGTAAGTCAATCTTTATATTAAAAAAAAAGTTTAAGTGACTTTTTTTTTAAATTGGAATTTTAAAATATAGGTTAACAGTAAAGCAGCATATAAAAGATATATGGCAACCAAAATTTGAATGTTTAATCAAATGAGGTGGAGGGAATTCTAGTCCCAGCTATTGTCAAACTGAGGCAAGAGGATCACCTGAACCTTGGTCAGCAAGACTTCATCTCTAGGGGCTGGGGAGACGGCTCAGTGGAATAAGAGCTTCCCTGCGAAGTGCTTATTCCACTGAGCCATCTCCCCAGCCCCTAACATTTAGCTTTCATGATCAATTTGACTTTTTTTTTGGGGGGGGGGGGACTGGGCACTGAACTCAAATTCCTGATACTTGTTAGGGAAGTATTTATTCTACCCAGCCATCTCCCTGATCCTCAAAGACTTCATCTCTACAGAAGAAAAAAGACCTGTGTTTAAAGCACAGTGGAGGGGAAATGGAGTTGGAAGACTGTATCTAGTCAAATTCCATGTTTTTCCCAAGTATCTTACAATTGTAAAACTAAAATGTCTCACTCAAGAGTCAGTTTTTCTTCACTAGTCTGGTCTATGAAAAGCCTTAGATGGGGCCAGGAAGATGGCTAAATTGAATAAGCACTTCCCTGGCAAGTGCAAGGGCCTGAGTTCAATCCCGTTTCACACACACAAAAAAAATCCCCCAAAAAAGAAAAACCCTTGGATGAAAGAAGCAAATTCATCATAAAACTCATCCAATAGTTGATGATAAACAAAACAAAACATTTTGGAAGAATTTCTAGAGGTATACATTTCTGGAGATGTAGTTTCTCTTTAATCCAACTCTAGCAGAAAGTAGTTAATACTTAAGAAGTCTATCTATACTGGGAACTAGGAGAGGTGGTGCATGCCAGGAACCCCAGCTCTTGGGAAACTTGAGGCCAGCCAGGACTACAAAACAAGTACAAGGCCAGTAGGGGCAACCTAGCAAGAGACTCTTGTCTCAAAACAAAGCAAAACAAGACATTCTTACTAGGTTGTATACAATTTTCATATCTAAAACAAGATTTTCACAACTCAGATTTTTCAACATTCAATTATTAGTTGTTAAACCTTAGGGAAAAAAAAAAAGTGACATTGGCCAGGTAGGTAGCTTTTCCCAGATATCACCCATCCATCTCATCTACCCAAATGTCCCAAAGTATTCATCAATGTCTTTGATGATTCTGCTTTAAGGAACTTTAAATATAACAGAATTTCAAAAAACAGAAATGTCTACTTCCTAACAGTTCCATCTTATTTTTTTTTCTTTACAAAGAGTGAGCAATAATCTGTACCTTACACAAGTGTATAAGCATAATCTACAGAGGATACCTAATTATCATAGAAAGGGAAAAATACACAACTTCAACATAAAACAAATCAAGTGTTCAAGAACAAAGGAAAGACCTTGGTAGGTCAGTGGTTTTTCAAACCTGGAGATGGCATTTGCAAAGAACACACAAGTAGCCTTCCAGGAACCTAAAGTACCAGGAAGCTACTTAGGATTTTCATTTGTGAGTATAGGTAGGTGCTCTCTTCTTTCTCTAGCCATCCTTCATGTGAACCAACTAAGAAAATGGTAACAGGTTACAAAATTCACAAAAAGATCCTATGTCAAAACATACACCAAGTTCAATTTTTGAAAATGACAAAGCTTACAGTATTTCTTTACCTTAGAAATTCCCTGACAGGTCCATTGAAATATCTCAAACATCATGGGCTTTGTTACTATTCCTCACATCAAACATATAAACAAGTCATTACTGACTTGGCAGCCAGAAATAAGCCTTAATAATTTTTTTAAAATTAGTTTTTAATGCCAAAAAAAAAAAAAA
>PVKA01000814.1:65603-174049 GCA_004027165.1 Ctenomys sociabilis | reverse complement strand
CCCTTCCTTTGTCTACACCTGTCAAAAGTGGGCACTCCATTGACATTCAACTACCTTAGGTTCTTGAACTCGACACCACAATCCAACACAGTCCAGCATTCTGCAACCATAGGGAGTGCCTTTGTCTTTTGATTGGACTCCTTTCGTGGAGGAGAAGGGAGGAGAATGAAGTGTGCTTGGCTCACTACCTGCCCATCTTTTGTGATTTTCCTAAAGGCCTTTGTGATCTCTTCTCCCCTCCCTGCATGACAAGCCTCACACTCCTTCTGGGTTCTCTTTCTCTGAGTTTCCTGATAAGCACACAGCAGCTCACCCTCTGACCAAGCCTCTGTTCTCACCTCTTTGCCCATGGCTTTTGCCTCTCCACTCACTGCAAAGCATCTCTCTGGCCTGTGAATCTGGTGGTGCTTTAAGGGTTGGCGGCCCCTGTCTGGGGTGATGGGGATTCCTGTGCAGGTGTGGAATGGGGTTGGTGATTTGAGAGCAGGTTATCCCATGGGCATAGCACTCCTGGTCTTTGGAGGAAGAATAGGTGAGCGCCTTTTGGAAGGCATTTTAATTACTTTTTCCCTGGGGTCTCCTCATGCCCAGTCACTGCATATTCCTGGAACACCGTGAGCAGAGGCTTTTCCAGTGCTCAAATGTGATTCCCTAATCAGGGTCCTGTGCTCATTTTCAGCTTTACCAGGGACTCACTGGTGCCTTCCCAGGCACAGCTTTCTAGTTTTCATATTCTCTGGTGTCTTGATATGCGAACATCTCCTTCATTGGCTTCCTTTACCCAGCGTGGAGGGTAAGAAGGTCAGGAGCTCTCTCCATCAACCTGGCCACCACCAAGAGGCTGACTGTGTTAGAGCCCTTCCATATGTACCCAGGATGGAGCAGTCCCTTGCAGCTTCCTAAGCTTGCCTAAGCAGGAGCTTTAGACCACTGAGCTATCTTGCTGGCCCTCAGCTTCTCTTTATAGCCCTCAACTCTAAACTGAAGCTTCAAGACTTCTCCTTCAGTTACCTTCTGTGTCTCACTTCCTTAGCCTCCCCAAGCTTCCTATTGCAAGTTTTAGAGCTTTTCTCATGTATCTTTGTCTCTAGTTGGCCATGATGGAAAAAAAAAAAAAAAAAAAACTTTTTTCATTTTTTTTTTTTTTTTTTTTTTTTTTTTGTCTTTTTGAGACAGGGTCTCACTATGCAGTTCAGGCTGGCCTCAAGCTCACTTTGTAGCTCAAGCTGGTCTTGAACTCACAACAATCCTCCTGCCTCAGCCTCCTGAGTGCTAGGATTACAGGCATGCGCCACCACGCCCAGCTTCATTATCATTTTGATTTATGTTTTCCTAGTGGCTAATGGTATCGGGTGAGCCCTTTTTCAGATATTTGTTGGCTGGCTGTTTCTATTTCTTCTTTTAAGAAAGGTAGTGACTACTGTTTTGAATGGTGTGGGACATAAAGAAAAATAAATGGAAAATTAGAAAGAAGAGAAAAACTGCTGTTAAGCTAGTGAGCTTGGTCAGAGGTATCCATGAGAGTTCAGTACAGAGCATGGTGTGCTTGAAGCTAGGAGGGCTTCCTGGATGTGGTGCTGCCTCAGCTGGGGCATGTGGTCATTTGGAGACTTAGGGAAGGAGAGAAGAGGGTGGGAGAAAGTGTGTGCAAGAGTCCAGGCAGAGAAGCTATGTGGCATCTTCAGGGACCCGCAAGCAGCCCAGTGGGCAGGGGTAGAGAGATGACAAGTGCACTGGTTGGTACACTGTGTCAACTTGAAAAGTTTAGAAGTTTAATGACTCAGCAGGGAGACAGGATTATCAGTTTGTAAAAATCTTCAGCCCATGCAAGAGGAGAGCATGAACATCGTGTGAGTCCTATACTCCCAGGTCCAGGGCAGTGTGTTTATAATATAAGGAGGAGAGAGGGGCTGGCTAGAAGCTGCAGCTGCTGCCCTTCCCTTTGCTCTTCACTGCTTTGTGCTGCCATGAACAGCTGCTCTCTGCCCTGTGCCACTCTGCCTGGGAGCCAGCCGAGTATACTAAAACCTCTATAAACTCTGAACTACATAAACCTTTCCTTCCTTAATTTTGGGTGTGGGGCATTTTGTCCCAGACACAAGTAAAAATTAACTGAAGAGTGAACACAGTACAAGCAGTGGCTGGAGCAAGGTCATCTTCACTCTGGAGATGGACTTTGTTCTGAAATGTGGAATATTCAACAGGTAGATGCCCAATATTTTGTCCTTTAGGTGATCATTTTGCTTACAACAATCTCTGTTGAACCATTTGTCACCTCCCCAACATCTGCCACAAATCATGTTCAAATCCAACATCCTGGCTGCAGGACAGATCGACTTCTTCGGAAGTCTTGCCAGTCCCTCTGTCAGTGCCTTGCATAAGCAGTGTCTACCAGACACTATGGCTTCTTCGGAGAATGAGGCCGGGTCCCCAAGGCAAGCTGGTACCTTACACTTTTTCAGCTAGAGTTGCTTTTCTGTTGGATACAGTGGCTCAAAAGTAGTTCCTGGAGTCAGATCCACACTTCTCTAGTGGCCCCAAAGGGTAGTGTCTGACCAGATATTTGAGGTCTGGAAGCTCAAACTGTTTATCAGTAAATAGGAAAAGCCATGTCACTGATTGTTTTGAAGGTCGGATAGCAGAAAGTATGTAAAGTCACAGTAGGTAGTAATTTAATGTGTTACTTGGATTTGGTCGAACTGGTGAGGCCAGGAATGGCTCCTAGGTCTCATTGGCCATTGGCAGGATTATTCTCAGAGCCCTCTTGTAAGCCAATGCCCATTTGGTGTGTATACCAAATCACTGATGTGTGTTCTCTTAGATGCAAAGTGCTGGCTAGTGTATGACAAGCCAGTGCACCTGCGCTATCTCTAAAGGAAAGAAAATCTTCAGAACAGTATTTCCCTTAAAAATATATCCCCAGACCTGCGTACCTTTCCAGAAGACAAAATCATGGGTACAAGGCTAGGATGCCTTCTTTGCCAAGTGGCCAGCGAACTGACAGCCCAGGGCAATGCACTGGGAGACAGTTACAGTTATTTGAGTATTAAGTGAAACTGGCCCAAGTGAAAATAATTGTAGTGATGAGATAAAACTTTTAGGAGGTAAAATGAGCCTACTTTTTAAAAAATTTATGTATTTGGTATAGGGTCTTGTTATGCAGCTCTGACGCATAGTGATCATCCTGTTTCTAGCATCCCCAGCTCTGGGATTACAGGCGTGCACCACCATGCCATCTTAATGGCCAGCTGGTTAAGGGGGGCAATTCCTGGGATAGGGCCAGCATGGTATGTGGCGCTGGGGATCCAATAGGGTCCTAGCACTTGCCAGACAGGAACTTAGACAACTGAGCTATCTCCCCAGCCCCAGCCTACTTTTTAATGAATTCTTTCTGGGGTGGAGTGTGTAGGAAGAGACACAGTGTGGGATGGCCTTTAGGATGACTTCTGGGTTTGTGGCTTAGCTCATAACCTCCAGGATGGTGTTGCTTTCTGAGCCAAGAAAGGCAGAGGGAAGGAAAGGTTTGTGAGGACGTCCTATGCAGGAGAGGTCAATGGCAGGGAGGGCGATCTGGGAACAGAATGAGGACCTTAAAAAGAAACAAAGCAAGGACAATGTAGGACAAGATGAGCGGTCCTGGAGAGCCCCCGAACTCCAAAGGACCACCTATGAGGTTGCTTTGGAGAACTGATGTTTTGTTTGGGCTTCTCAAGGCCTTGTCCACAGGGCATGCCTGTCTCAACTCTGAGGATCAGGGGTTTGACAGACTGAGCCCTGCATGTCACTGCGACATGCCAAAGGTTTCTAAAGGTCCTTGCAAGTTCGTTTCTCTCCCTGATGAGATTCCATGAGTCTTTTGAATTTGACAGGTGCAGCTAGTTAAGACTGCAGACTCTGAAATGCACAGTGATTAGCTACAGTACAAATTGGTGATCCAGGCCAACTTTTAAAGAAAGAAGAAACTTTTACTGGGAAGAAAAGCAAACGTTTGCCAAATTTCCTCCAGGATTCCTTTAATAACTGTGAGGCCCTGAGTGGGAGCGCGTGAAACAATCGCAGAAGGGTTTTGCCAGTCTGTGGAGCTGCGGCGAACAAAATTGGAATCATTACTGTCTGATTCTCAGATATCAGCACATGATGATGTCCAATTAGGAAGAAGAAATGAAAATTTGGAGGATTTATTAACACAGGGCAGCCTGAGGAGTTTGTGAGTCCCTATCCACATTGGGAGAGACCAGAAAGTGCAATTACGCAGAGACTTCATTCTCTTAAGCCTCGTTTGTTTTGCTTAGTTCCCCAGTTCTCTGGGCTAGTTTTTCTGGGTCCTAAAGACGAGGAATGCCGTTTCCCATTTCATTTTGTGGCAGTGGCGGGGAGGAGAAGAAGTACTTCCGTATTACCTGGGAGAGGGTGTCACTTTGTAAGTAATTAAGGCCACTTGTAGCGATACCTAAAAGCAACACGCTAGCCTGTGAAAGACAGGGAATCACGTACAAGAAACCTCAGCCATAAATAAGGACTGATGGGGTGAATGCTGTCTGGCCACGTGGCACAGAGCTACAATTACAAGGATTCTTCAGTTTTGCTACAGAAATAAATAAAAAATTGGGTTAGTGTGTGAGCTGACGGAAATACCAACTTGCTTCCCTCTGGTAATATTTATTATCCCATATTATGTAATATATTTTATGCTCACATAATGCACTTATTTTTTAAAGGAAGATTATTCAGAAAAATAAAAGAGAGGAAGGGCAAGGCTCAAATACTTCTGGTGGGTTTTTGTGCTCTGCATTGAGTGACCTGCTCAGTAGGTTCCCTGTTATAAGCTAACACCATCCTCACACCTCCTCCACTCCATGGTCCAACAAGCCAGCTTACTGAGGATTGGCTCTGATGTTGGGATCCTGGATTATATTACATAGGCTCAAGGAGGAAAAACAGGTGTTTGAGGAAGAATATTTAAATGGAGCAGTCGATGGAACATGAGGAATGAGAGTGTTCTATTTTGGACTGTCTGCCATCTGGAGAGATGGAGACAGGGATGGTTGCTGGCATGGGGGAGAGGAGAGTGTGGTTGTCATGTTCACCTCCTACCACAGGGACTATTTAAATTTCAAAAGTCTGCAGTGCTGGAGAGGCATCTTTACAGGGCTTTGGAATTGGGGAATCATTAGCAGCCAGGTGGTACTTGAAGCCCAGGAGGAATGGATGACCTTGTTCAAGGACAGTGGACAGAAGAGAAGAACAGAACAGAGCCCTGTGACATTCAGCAAAGAACCACACCGAGCATGAAGAAAGGCTGGCTGAAAATGCAGATGCAAAACAAAAGCAATACAACTTCAGCTTAACTCTTCTTTTAAAATAAGAAAGCCAGGTGTGGAGGTACATCTAGAAGCTTGAGGCAGAAGTATCCATTTGGGCAATTTGGTGATTTAAGGATACCCTATCTTTAAATAAAAAAAAAAACAAAAAGAGATAGGGACATAGCTCAGTAATAAAGCCCTGGGTTCAATCCCCAGTACTAAAAATAAAAAAGAATCTAAAATAAGAAAGCCAAAGAAACAACAAATTTAAAAAGAAGAAAAAAAGAAATGTTTAACATTTTTTACTGTATGTTTTTCCAAGAGCTCCAAACATTTCTTCTAGTAGAAAATAAGACAGAGGGTGATGCAGTGCTATGGGAAGAAAATGATGTGTTCACAAAAACGTTTGAAAATGGAACATCTGTTCTAGGTTTGCTCAAAGAAATAATGTGAAAACAGCTGTACAGACAACGGAGATATTGAGGGCAGGTTGGCAGGTGATCTGGATACTGCTGAAGAGTCTGCGTGGAGGGTACAAATCAGAGACAGGCTAGGAAGACAGGAAGTGACTTTCAGATACTAGGGTATAAGAAGAAATGGTACCAGTAATGGAAGTCATCCTGGGGAAATATGATGCTAGGTTTAACAACATTGACAGTGGATGTGTGGTAATATATTAGAGGTGAAGGTCATCAGAGCCATCTATGTCAAGGAACAAGAGGACAGGCTAAGTGTGGCGGGGCTTCCTTTAGAAAAGTAGTCAACTGTAAGACATCCCAGGAGCAGTGGTGAAACCCTTTGCAAATGCCACAGTGACTGCGAGATGCCTTCTCCTGGTTTTCACTTTTTTCTCCAACTTTTTTTTTTTTTGTGCTGACCTCTATTTCTCCTACTGTTCTACATCCCATGATAGTCTATATCACTGCTTTGTCTCAGATCTTGAGCAGCTGATAACTGATGGCTTTCAGCCTCTCTGTCGGCAACTGCCCAAAGGTCAGACTTTCAAGTCTGCCTCCATCAGATGCATTTCTATAGCCCGATCTATTGATGTTCTTCTGAACCAGCATATGGATCCGTGCCATGTTAGAATCCGGGGGGCTTGTGCTTATCCAAAAAGCATTCTGCACACTGCCTGCTCCAGCTGCCTGGGGCTGCCAGAGTGTTGCTTTCTATCAGCAGCAATGAGAGAAATGATCCTGAAAGTCTTAGATTCTTGGTAGAAGATGAAAGTCTACACCAATAGGAAGATGAAATTTGTGTTTTTGCTTACTCCTGCACATAGTACACCTCCCTTTTTTTTTCTTTGCTGGCTATAACTGCTTAGGATTTGCTGCTTAGAGCATTTCTGCATAATTATTGGCTCACTAAGCACTTTATACAGATTATAAATATACAAAATGTTATTTATAGCTGAAAATGCCCCCCAAATGTTTTACATGTTATGAGGTAGAACCTGGCTGGAAGAGATGGGTTGCTGAGGGCATAACCTGGAAGGGTCTATTCTCTTTCCCTGCTCTCCCTGCTCGCTGTTTCCTGGCCACCGTGCACAGGAGCTTTCCACACCCAGGATCTCTCGTGATGTTGTTTCTACCTCAGAGCCAGCTGACCTTGGACTTAACCCACTGGAAACCATTAGCCAAGTAAATCTCTCCTCCTTGGGCATTTTTATCCCAGCAACATAAGGCCAGTGTTCACTTTTAGAGTTGGAATGTAACAACTCTGCTAATATAAGCATGATTCAAGGGCAAAACTTTAGACCTACACTATGTCAGTCTTTCTTATGCAGTGATTTAAATTAATAAATATTAAATAACATTCGATTAAAAGTTCGTCACTTGTGCTACCCACATCTCAAATAGCCACATGTAGCTAGTGGCTTCCACATTAAGCAATATTTTTGTCATAATAGATAAATTTATTTTTTACCATTGCTCAAGACCCAGGGTGGAGCCTGATAAAAAAGGGAGAGACCAATGTTCAGGTTTTATTTCAATGAGGTTATGAATGCAAACAATAGGACAGAGGTAAAGGTCAGGATTCCTGCCATGACAATTGAGCAGTATAGCAAAGACTTAGACACAGGAATAACACATAGGTTGCCAAAGAAATGTGAGACCTGTAGTGGCTTTCTCCAGAGACTCTGAACTACTGAGCAATTCTTCCAAAATTTCACTGCTTCACCTTCCCGGGGAATAAAGTGGGAGAAATGGATTACTCCCATAGTTTTCAAACTTCAGTGAATATCATGAAAAGCTAAATGAAAAGCTAATCAACAAGCAATCTTCTACCCATCCCAGGGGCTAGTAAGTGGGGCCTGAATATCTGCATTTTAAACCAGCCCTTTAACAATACTGAAGCTCAGATTCCAGCCCTCCCTTCTGCCCCCTCAGTACTTCCAGTTTAATCCAAAATTGACCTCAAGTGTGGAGAAAAGAGCCTAACATGAACCCAGATAATTTCTCTTGCAGTTCTAATATGAAGTATGATTTAAAACCATGGTGAATTTTTAAACTTAAAAACTTTTATCACAGTACAAGATGCATCATTATTAATAAGTCTTTTTTTTTTTTTTTTTTTTTTTTGGCAGAACTGGGGATTGAACTCAGACCCTTGTGCTTGCCAGGGAAGCACTTATTCTGCTGAGCCATCTCCCCAGCCCTAATAAGTCTTGTAGTACTCTCCTTGAAGCACTCTTGTTCCATTGACCTTACTACTTTCTGAATATTTCTGGTGGGTCATGGCTGGCTCTGTGTCTTGCATTTATTTAAAACATTCACCTTTGTGGTTCTTCTAACTTTAGGGACAAGCCAAAAGTCATACAGTGCCAGATCTGGTAGATGAGAACCCACTGCAATCTTTCAGAAGCTTGCTTTTCCACTGGGTAGCACTTGATAACAGCATTCATTGTATTCTTTATCCCACCTTGTAAAGACACTCAGCTCCTTTAGGAAGCACCACGAACAGTGGGAGAAGTATGCTTGAAGCAGGGCAGGAGTACGTTGAGGGGAAATAATGGCAATGTAACTCCTTATAATACATCCCTTTAAATGTTCGCAGTATATTTTGATCACACTTTGCATTTCCTCGTTATTGTGATATGAGGAAGCAATTGTAGTTTACTGTGGCATCACTCCTGTTGGTCTTACAGCTTTTGAAACTCCTATCTCTTTTCTGGTATGCTTCAGCATGGGAATAACCAGCTTTAGTACATAAGAGCTCAACTAGAATCTCTTCCAGCTTATTCCTCTATGCCCATGCACCTGGGGACTTAAAAAAAAAAAAAAGCCCTATGATGATTACAACGACTGCTGTCTAAAATAATTCATGTTGTGTTGTTGTGTCCCGATAACACATCTGAACATACCACTTCTATGCAGATGTTGGGACGTAGGTAGAAGACGGATATTCGGTAAAGCTGAACATCGGGACCTGAACAAATCTATATTCTTTTGTGGAAGGCTTCAGTAGCCTGGACAAAAAAAATCCATTCCCAACTTTTGCTCTATAAAAAGTTCTATATTTTCTCAGATCAGACAAAATATATTGAGTGCCAAAATGCTGCAGCAAAATGGGCGCGTCAGTCAGCTGGGTTAGAATCTGTATGCATTGTCCCCCCGGGCCAGTTTTGATTATGTTCTTTTTCCTTTTATTGCAGTCAGCAAATCTGAATTTGCTATTGTGGGGAGAGCAGGAGGAAGAGGGAGAAAAAAATGAAGGTTTTTAACCTTCAGAAAGTTCAGAGGTTCAGTCTGAATAAGCACAAAAACTTTCAGTGTGCGTCTGAATTCCTTGAATTTGCAGAACCGCTCAGAATCCCAAGAGAACTACCTTGCATAGGATGCAGGCCCTGCTTTGTGACTTAAAGGCAAGGCTGAAATCATGAGAGAGGTATAGAGTTAGTGAAAATGAGAAGAGGAATAAATGTTTTTTAAAAAGGAGGTTGGTCCTAATCCAGGCTAAGTTTTAGCCTATTGTTCAATTTCTTCAATTCAAAGCCATCTGCTTCCCACAGCTTACAGATAACGTCTCCCCTGCCAGGACACCCTGTTCCTGCTTAATTGAAATTAGTTTCCAAGAATAACTGTCCAAAGCAATTTCCAATGTTGTGGATGTTTTGGAAGTCACAATAGGAGTTGAAGCACGGGGATACAGATGTATACACATGGGCCAGATGTTCAAAAGCATAGCATGGTCTATGAGCAGCCGTCACATTTTCAACATCAGGAGGGCTGTGCTTGTCCTCTGCAGCTCACAAATGGCTCCTGTGAAATTGGCACCGTCTCTCCATCAGGGACCTGCGATGCTGCAATGTGAAGGGAAACAATCACTGCCATTCAGGTTTAGAGCGATGTGTTTCCCAGTCTTAATTATGCTACAGGTATATAAATTACAGAAACATGTTAATGCTCCCATGATTAAAATTATAGAGTGCCTAATTGAAAAAGCATAAACTGAATTGAAGAATTCCTAATTATAGTTTGCTTTGAGGTGTTAATTTCCTCTATAACGAATGCATAATTTCTTGGAACCTAAAAGGGTAGCTTCTGCAGGAGTGCAGTTGGCTCTAGGCAGACAGGAAGGGTTGTCGTGTTCCTGTTCTAGAAATTGACCAGTAGGACTTCGGTTTGGGTCTAGAGCTCAGGAGAACCTTGCGAAGGTGCTTAGGAAAGAGGAGCTGTCACAAATGTTGTGTCAAGCCTGCCTAGCTGATAGGCACCGGGCCCAAGGCAGATCAGGGACCCTTAGAAATTTTTTTCCACCTGCCTTTTTCTTCCCTCTCTAAAGTTTCAATCTTTTTCCAGTTGCTTTTGGTAAAAGTGGATGACTATAGCACAGTGGTTCCCCAGATTTGGTCCTGGATCATTAGTATTACCTGGGAATGTGTTGGAAATGCTCACCTCCCTCTATGCTCACACTGAGGCAGAAACTCTAGGGGAGGTGGGTCCAGCAATCTGTACTTAGGTCCTCCTAAAGATTCTAATGGATGCTACAGTTCCAAGGAATGAGTCTCAGACACCTAAGGTAACATCCACATGAGCTGTGAGGACTCCAGTCCTCGGTAGGAACCTATGACTGCTGGCTTCCCAAGCACCCTTTCATTTTATCAAAACATTGCATCGAAGTAAAAAAGCTTGCTCAACTTACATGTTGCCTCACAACTTACAGACCCACACGGGTCTGTGGGTCTTGCTCAACCTTGTAGGTTCTGATGCAGACTCAAATGCATTATGTTGTCAGTATTTTTCTGTTGTCATGTAGTCTCCATCAATATCTTTGCTGAGAAACGGGTTTTCTGAGACATTATCCACTGGAGGCTGAGCAACAGCTGCAAGTGACTTTCAGAAAGTCATGGCATTGTGAATGCTGAGTCAGATTGTAGAAGCAAGGAGGGATCCCTAAATGCCTGTAATTATTGCTACTAGATGCCTGGACTATTGGTATGTATCCTTTCTGGCTACTGGTGTGCACTTGAAGTATAAAAGCCTATGTCATAACTCAAAAATAAACCTCAGTTTTTGGAAGGTATCCCCTTTAACACGGACCCAACCAACTGTAAGTCCTGCTCTGGGTTCCAATAGAGGTTGTTAGAGTGAAGATGAACTCTATCTCTATTTCTTCTCTTTAGACACCCTTTTTCTCTCAGGTTTCTGTTTACCAGTCTAAGCACACCAGAGACTCTTTGTGTGTGTATGTGTGTGTGTGTGTGTGTGTGTGTGTGTGTGTGTGTGTGTGTGTGTGTGTGGTTGGTTGGCTTTAGCCAACCCATAGCCATCTGAAACAGTAAAAGTATGTTCTTGGTTTACAACATTCTATCAGGCTTTGCATAATTCTCAGCCATTTTTATATGGTTATAAATTTGGAGCATTTCCAATTATTTGCAGTTATAAATAACCCAGCAATAACATATTTATTCATGTTTTTCTTTTGGTATTACATCCTAAAATAGGAAAAGTCCCCAGAAGTGGAATTTCTTAAATGGATAAAATAGATCAGAGCCAATTCAAAACTATTAACCTTTTAAATTCTTTAATTTAAAAAAAAAATCTAAAAGTAATGAATGCAGAGAGAAAAGAAAGTAGTCAAATCATTCTCTACCCCACCATCTATATAGCCCCTCAGCCCTGTCCCCCAAAGGCAACTGCTTTTCAATTATTTGCCATTTCTTCTGGGAACTGGCAGTGCCACTACATAATATGCTACTTTACAGCTATTGATTGTAGATGTTATTTACTCCCTGCTATGATAGGTGAGAGTTTGGCTGTCCTAAGTCATCTAATACCTCCTGTCTATCCTTCCAATGTAGTTACACTATTAGTTTTAGTTAAATACATATGCACTGGGTGATTTTGTATTTACAGAAAGGCAGGTCACTTTAGAGTCATTTTTTTATTTCAGCATTATATAAGTAGCTTAAAGCTTACTAACTGTCAGGCACTACTAAAGAACTTTACATATATTAACTCAGTTAATTTTCATCAAAACTGTAGGACAGAACTAAAATTGTCTTTATTTTACAGATGAAGAAACAAAATAGTGATTGGTTAAGTCGTTTGCCCAAGACTATCCAGCTAGAAAATGGGCAATATAAAATTTGAGCATAATATTGTAGCTCCCTAGTCTGAAGTCTTTAATCACTGTTCATACTCCCTCTGGATACTCTTCTTATGTTGTATAGGGGTGACTTTTGCTTATTTAATTCATTATAGATTGTCCATTATTCTATTCAAGCATTATCTTTATTAAGCTAGTCGTATATTGTTCCTCCTGTGGAGGAATTTGTCATTAAATATTGCTTTTTCCTTTTTATTTCAGTCATTTTGTCCTATTTTCTCGAAAAACATCTGCCCTTGTATTGCATGTGTTTGTCATTTCAGCAATTATAATTTTTCCCTTTAAGAACTATTTGCTGTGCTCTGAAAAATTTTTTTTCCTCTTGTGGCATCTACTTCTTGTTTATAACAGTAATCATTTTCCAACCTTTCCTAGGGATACCATTTTGACTTCAGAGAAAGAACTTTGTTAACTCATTTCGTATGTCTATTCTGTTGCCTATGGAGTTACTCCCTCCTTCTCCCACTGTGTATTTGAAGGGGTTGCTATTCCGATTTGAGAGTGTTTCTCACCTAACCGTTAAGTCTCCTAGTTGCTATTTAAAGCAAGGTGTTGACTGGAAATGTTTTGGTTTCAGAAGTACAGGAATTAGGCTTTTTAAGTTGAAAGTCTGATTTTATTTTATTTTTATTTTTTTTAAAGAGAGTAGAAATTAGAATTAAAACAAAAAATTGCACCTAACAAAGTATAGGGCCTGCGAGATAGCTCATCGGACTAAAGCGCCTGCTTAGGCAAGCTCAGGAACCACAGTTTGATCCCCCACCACATGCTATACCAGCCCCACCCTCAGGGCATACTGAGCCTGCCACAGAGTTCTAGCAGGCACAGTGGTGTGCACCTGTAATCCCAGCACCAGGGAACTGGAAACAGGAGGATCACTACAGCCTGAGATGCATAGTGAGAACCTGTAACAACCAAACACATTAAAAAAATAAGTAATATGAATTTCACAATATTTGCTGTAATACACAGTGTTGTCTTCCAACCAGTTATTCATATTAGCAGATAAAATGCATGTAATGTAAAATTGGAAGAGGAAAGAAAAAAAGAACAAAATATATAAGAAAACAGGGGGAAAATACAAACAATTGGGAAAAGGAGACTTGTTCATTCCCTTCTCCCAGTATCTTTGGCACCCTTCAGATTCCATTTCTCCTTCCAGGTTCTCACACTAAGGAGACAATGCGATGTTTCATCCACACCCCTCTTTTCAGCTGCACACTTCACTTCCAGATCCTCCAACCCTGAGTGCTCCAAAATTCACAAATCTCTGGAAACCTGTGGAGAAGACCAACTCCGTTCTTGCCCGTGTCCCTTTCCAGTTTGACTTTCTTCACCCTTCACATCAGATACTTCTCTGACCAATTTGAGTCTTCTGAAATTTTATTAAAACAACTCTCACCCTCTGAGGTCCCTCTCTCTCTCTTTCTCCTTGTATGTGCTTTCTCCTTTCTTGCTGTCATTTCTGGAGTGACACTGATCTCAGAAGCAAGAAGAGAGCAACAGAGTGCATTAAATCTTCCACTTTGAGCTAGGAACTTGCTCACATTGCTGTCTAGCCTAGTTCTCCCAGTAACTGGTGAAGACATTATTGTCTCCAGTGTTTACAAACACTACCCTATAAATAAGTGAAGGAAGGTCACACAACTGATAAGGTGTAGAGCCAAAATTCAACTTCAGCCTCAACCAGAACCTCTGTTCTTTTTTACTCTAAGGTAATAAAATGTCTATAAATCTTGAGATCCGTGGCCAAATTATTTTCCCCCAATTTGAGGAAGCAATTGACAATGCTACTGTAATCATATAATCCTGCCAGTTTAGCCACAACTTCACTGAAATGCCCTGCTGTAATTTATGTTTACTTTTGCTAATTTAATGCATTTGAAGGAGAACATATTGTCATTTTGATTTGCATTTCTTGGCTTATTGAATAGAGAGAATTATTTTTCATGTATTTTTGTACACTTAACATTTTCTGTTTTTAATGACTTGTGTTTTTGCATTCTTTTTCCCATTTACCAGTGGCAATTGTTCTCAGCCACATTACTCTGGCAGTGTCTGGGGATAGTTTAGATTGCTGTAAGCAGCAGCATGTGCATCTAGTTGGTGAATGCAGGCTGGAGATGCTGGTGCACATTGCACCATGCAAAGAAAAGCATCCCTTGAGCCCGAATTATTCAGTCCAAAATACCAATAGGGCCAAGAATAAAAAGTCTTGAACTATAGATATCTTGATAGTCTTTTTTTTAAAAATGTAGATCAGAGATTTGCATTCATCTTAAATTCAAACCCCTTCATACGCTTAAAAAATTCCAAGCACCTGCTTAGGCAAGCACAGGGCCTAGGCTTACATACCTGGCACCACATGCCACGCCCCAGGCCCGCTGAGCCAGCAACCAAGTCCAGACATGGTAGCACACACATGTAATCCCAGCAATGGGGAGGATTACTCTGAGTGAGCTGCATAGTGAGACCCTGCACAAAATACAAATAAATAAAGTAGTAAAAGTTCCAAAGGGCTGTTGTTGTCCATGTAGGTTTTATAAATCAATATTTAGTCTTTCAGAAATTAGAGCTGCATTTATCTTTTTTTTTTTTTTTTTTTTTTTTTGCAGAACCGGGATTGAACTCAGGCTCTTGTGCTTGCCACAGAAGCACTTATTCCACTGAGCCATCTCCCTGGCCCAAATTTTAAATTTTATTCTTTATTTTTCAAAACTGGGGATTGAACTCAGGCCCTTACACTTGCCAGGGAAGTGCTTATTCCACTGAGCCATCTCCCTTGCCTAAAGCTACATTTAAAAATATTTAAATTCATTTAAAAAATAATATTAAGCCCAGTGATATTATATTAATATTGATAATGTATTTCTGCTTTGTTAAAGTAATAAAAGAAATACAGTTTCATGTTTTCCAGAAGTTTTTGATGTCTGGCTTAATAGAAGATAATCAGGTTCTTATGTTTATTTCTGAATTTCAACTTTTACCATGAATTGCTTGGGTTGGAATACACACAGAAAATCCAACATCACACAGATATGTAATGGGAAAAAAGGAGGAGTATTTTATTAGCCACTGAAGATAACTTTAGATATTCTTTGATACTGCAGCATAATTCAGATTGTTTCCTAATATTATGCTGTACTTGTATTGCAAAAGCTATACTTTAATTTTTTTTTTTTTCCAAAAATCAAGGAAGCACTTTATTTTAGCAGGTACCCTGTGGTGGTTTCTTATGCAGAACTGCAAAGAGCTGGGCTGGGCCATTACAAGGAGCTGTATTTAAGCTTCAAAACCGCAAACCAGGGAGGGGAAGGGGGAATGAGGCAAGCTTTGTAGGAAAGCTTTGCTTCACATTGGTTACTTTGGGGTAACTTTTAAAATAATTGGTTAGCACCTTTTGTAACCGTTATTTGGGCAGCTGGTTTGTATCTTTTTGCACAAACAGCAGTCGGACCGCAGTTTGGGGTTGATAAGCTAATTTTAACAGCAGTTGGACCTGCGGTTTGAGATCAATTAGCTAGTTTTCCTGGAACTCAGGGCTCTGAAGGTGGAGTACTGGAACAAGTTAAAACAAAACAACAAGGAGGGAACAAAATAGTGGCTGAGGGGTCAAGATGGAGTCAGTTAGTCTCTAACATTCCCCACTGATTTTGGGGGCAAGTCAAGTGGTTGACCTGTAGTTTCTGTCATTGGTAATTTTTCCCAGCCTTGCTGCTGCATCATCATAAGCTTTATGGATTGGATCCTGTTAGAGACATATTGTACTAATTTATCAATGATACAAGGTCCAATAGTAATTAGAACTAGAAATATAATTATGGGGGTGGCTAAAGACCAGAGGAGAGCTGTGAACCAGGGTAAAAGGTTAAACTAAGGCTGAAATCAATTTTGTTGAGACTGCCTCCATTTTTTCCTGTCTAGTAGCCTCTGTTTGACTTCTGCCATATTTTGTCTGATTATGCCTGAATGATTGGTATAAGCACAGCGTTTTTCCCCTAAGGCTATACATAATCTTTCTTCTTTAAGTAGCAGCAAGTCTAAACCTCTATGGTTTTGTAATACCATCTCTGCCAAGGAACCCAACGACCCTTCAAGTTTATTGGTTGATTCTGCTAGATTAGCTAAGTCTTTGTCCATCTGTTCACTTAGCCATCTGAAATTTTGATCTCCAACAACAAGTCCGGCAATTCCTAGACCCATAGTGCCAGCGACTCCTAGGCCAATAAAATCCCAGTATCATAATTTGTTAGTCTCCATTCACCGGGGTTGGGGTGATGGGCTCCTTGGGAGGAGGCCGCACCAAAGGTCAAAAGAGCGGGGAGGCACAGTACAAATAGGAAGGGACTTAACATTTTGTGAGCTTAATTTAAGGGTTTGTCTTTATCTCTAATTATAATCCACTTATCTGAGTCCAGTGGTGGGTTGTTTAGCCGCGGGTGATGTCCAGAGCTTGAAGTGGCTATGGTGAATCTACACAGATTTTTCTCTTACCTTGATGGCAGTAGGAGTGCTGAGGACGACTGTGAATGGTCCTTTCCATCTAGGTTCCAGTCCCTTGGAGTCTAGGCGCTTTAAGAGAACTTGGTCTCCGGGTTCAGGGGTGGGCAGCTGAGTGCCGATCCATGGTGGTTCGGGAGCGGAATGTTTTTGCTTGAAGACTCGGTGTATGGAGGCCAACACGGGCTGAAGGGCCTGGAGGGACTTCATGCATGATTCACATTGCAGGCTGGACAGATGAGCTAACTTGGTTAGTTTTGGGATAAAAAACGATCCCGAAAGAGACTAGCCAGTTTTGAGCCCCCTAAGTGAGTAGCCGATGGGTTTGTTGAATCGACTCTTTGCCAAGGGCTTTAGACACTAAAATGTGCTTGTCAGGCAATTGGAGCCATTTGTCAGAATCCCGCACTCTGGCATTTAGCTGGGAAGCCAGATGAAGATCCCCTTTGGTGTATACAAGGTCAGAAACAACTGGTGGCATCAAATATAGGGCCTGAGAGTTTTCAATAGGCCCCACTGATTTTGTGGCTGTCTCGCGGGCCACTTGGTCAGCTAACTGGTTGCTTTTTGAGATAGGATTGGAGCCTGTCGTGTGAGCCTTATAATGTACTAACAAGGCCACAGCTGCGGCAAGCTGGCCATTCAGCTGCCACATTGTCCAGTCATTTTGACAAATAGGCAACTGGCCTATCCCAGAGTTGCAAGATATCTTGTCTCCTGTATTATCTCTTTTAAGGGCCTGTCCCTGTCTGACTGCCTAGAATAATTTTTATCTAACTCAGCTGCCTACAACATTTTCCCCTCTGAAGAAGTAACCTGAACTGCCGTGAAGGGATTTGGGTGACGACCGCTCTGGCTTCTTCACGTTGAAAGGGGTCGTAGTTGTTGATTGGCAGTCAGATATGTTCTTTAGAGGTTCTATCTAAAGGCCCTCAGTAGAGAACAGGCATTTCCATTACAGCTTTGAATCGGATAGCAGGTGGATCAAGCAGGTTCTGAGGGTGATGGTCGGAGGTCACAGCCACTTCTTATCAGTTGGAACTGTCAGTGTGACTATGCAGAATCGGCTGTTCATCTGGGGATGGTGTCCAGGACAGCAAACCTTGAGTCATCTTAGGGGGTCACAGACAAACCAATCCAGGCCTGAATGTAAGACCTGGTCAGGGTGTCCCTTGGGAAAGGGGGTCAGCAGTGGATGATGGACGATGTCAGCTATGAGTCCTTTGGGGCATAGGAAGGGGGATGCCAAGAGGGTTGGGGGTTCTTGGGAGGCGGAGCGTGATAAGTGGTCCATGGCCTGCACTGTGGAGAGAACAAAACTGCCCTCGGGAGGCCAAGAGACATTAAAAAGGGCCATTTAAGTTTATAAAAACCCTGCAGTTTGCCATGAAAGACAGGGTTTCCAAATCCTTTGGCTTAGCCGCTGAAATCTTTAAAATGGTTAGGAACCAAGGTTAGGGTTGTTAGTGACACAGAAGATGTTTGGCCCACGTAGACAAAGACAGTACCGACAATCAACACAAAAAGGAAACAAATGACAGCTGCAAACAACTTAGCTTCAGGTACCTGTGTGACAGGAGGGTTTTTTGTTTTTGTTTTTGTTTTGTTTTGTTTTGTTTTTTCTGCAAAACCAAAGAGACGCATGAAATGATTTAAAACAAAAGACAAGGGAGTTAAGGCTGAGGCAGATTGGCCTGTGGCGGGAGAGTTGAAATACATAATACAGAAACAAAGAAGATGAGAAGGACTGAGACAAAGACAATAAGACACAAAGAGACACACTTATGATGCGGATTTTGTAGATTTTTGTAATCTGTAAAGCCAAAAGGTCGAATTAACATGCCAAATTAAAATTCAAATCACCAAACTGGGGAGAGAAACCAACCCATGAGGACAGACAGCTTGCCCGACTGGTTAGGAAACAAGAATTATTAAATTCTCAAACCAAACCTAATGTAGATGAAACAAAACCAAGCAAGTGAAGTCACGGAACCAAATTGGGAAGCAGAAACCAACCCACAACAACAGACAGTTCATCCGACTAGTCAGGACAAATTCTCAAACCAAATTAACAGAGCTCCGTGGCAGAAGGAACACGAGGTCCATCTGCCCCAACCAAATTTAAGCCGGCACACATAAAAAATAATTTTACCATATTTTACTCACCGCGTCAATAAGCAAGAAGAAAAATGAGGCCTTTAGGGATCCCGGATGAGCCCCCAAATGTTGTAACTCAAAAATCAGATGACAACGGGACAAGTCCAAAAATCAAGGAAGCGCTTTAGTTTAGCAGGTCCCCTGTGGCATTCTCTATGCAGAAATGCAAAGAGGCGCCTACTTAAAAATTTTTCTAGTGTCTCAGTTACTTTGTTCATTGCTGAGACAAAGTACTCAACACTCAAAGAAGGGAAGGTTTATTGAGCTCATAGCTTTCAGAGGTTTCTGGGAAGGAGCAGAGGGCTGCAAGGCAGGCTGGCTTGGCAGACAGGCACTGCAGAGAACAGTTTATGGTGGGAAGAAGCTCGCAAAATAAGCAAGGGTCCTGAACAGCTTCTTTCTGAAGGATTTTTTTTTCTTTATGGCTGTCTCAGAGTGCCTTAAGGGTGGGTGTGGGAAGGCATGTGGAGCTGGGGATCGAACCATGGTATCCTGTGCCTGACTGTGTTTGCATAAGCCGGCACTTAAACAACTGAGATAACCGGAGGGCCCCCTCTGAACAGCTTTTTTCTGCCCCCCTTTTACTCTATCTAAAAGGCTGTGCCAAACCAGTTAGTGGGCTGGTTTACTAATCATGCACCTTTAACCCCAGCTATAAAAGCCTACCTGTGACACCATGAGGCCTTGGGGGGACATCTTGAGACAAACTATAGCATTTATACTGTTCCATTGAAATATACATCAGTTGACCTTTCACTATGAATGGATCTTTTATCCCTGCATTATTTGGCACCACTAGACTTTAGTCACTTGAACAATTTTCAGTTATAAAAATCTTATAAATGTTGATACATTTCATCATTATATGCATTATGTGTAAAATTTTCACATTCTCTATTGTTACCAGTCTTCCCATTGCAAAATTCCCAATGGCAGATGCAAGTTTTCCAAATTCGGATTTTCAGTTGACAGTTCAATGATGTCTTTCATGACAAATACTGTCAGTTTTCCTTAAAGTGACAGGTAGATTTCATTTACCTTGGATAAGATATTTACCAAATATCCTGGTATGAATGACCATAATGTCAGTCATTATCAAGGAAATACAGATGGTTCCCAGAAGGATCACCTGAGCCTTGGGCAACATACCAACACCTTGTCTCAAAAACTTTGGCTCTTAAACTGGTCATGGTAGTGCATGCCTGTAATCCCAGCACTGGGGAGACTGAGGCAGGAGGATCGTTAGGAGTTTGAGACCAGCCTGGGCTACAAAGTGAGCTCAAGACCAGCCTGAACTGCACAGTGGGACCCTATCTCAAAAACACACAAAAAAAAATTGGCTCTTGAAAAATGTGACTTTTTTAACATACAGCTCAATGAGGGAAATATTTTTAAGTAAGAAATCACAATACTTCAGTAAACTGGAAGTGTGATTTATACATACTATCTATTCTCTTCCATGAATATTAAAAGACATGTACTCAAGGGTTGAGATCAATAAAATTAACTTTTTATTGCTTCATCAAGGCCCTTCTTAAGTCACAACATTTTATGTCTATTTGCATAGTAGGATTTTGGTGGCGCTGAACAGAAGGATAAGTGAGTTAGGGCACCACTACCTTGATCCAGGTAGTGACACCAGCAGCCCTCTCCGCACTGCTATTGCCCACATTGTGAACAGCAGCACAGTGAGGAAATGCAAAGAAAGTCTTATCGTTAAAATTGTTTAGATTTTGTCAATGTCAGGCAAAAATAAAAGACAAATCTATACTCAAGGGATATTTATTTGGGAACAAACAGTAAAATTACTACCCAGTCCTTGCATAGGACAGAAGCACAAGCCAGGGTGGTCCCTCCAGTGCCAGAGCAATAAAGGAAAGGTTAAGGTTTTACTAGGAAGAAACCAACACTCCGTTGTGGCTTTAGGTAAGTGCTGGAGAGAGCTGAAAGGTAAATCACTATAGTTACTGGTCTTTAAGTCATAGCTGGTTGTTTTGCTGTCAGTTGCTAAATGAAATTAATTGTAAAGTTATGGAAGGATATTTCATTGAGTTAGGTTTAAGAGACCTGAGCAGGGTCTGTGACATGAGGTTCTGTGGGATTTTTGTCCCCTGAAAGCTCCTCTACCTAATTTTAGTAGAGTTTTGTAAGAATGACTTCATTTCATAATTCACATGGTATAATACCAATGAATGAGTCTTAGGGATTTTCAGGAGGGTCACCAACTGCACTTAGAGAATTTAGGACCAGACTAAATATGTCTTGGTGATTTTGTTCAAAGTTCATGTTCATGATAGAGCTCTAGAATGCACAGTATTTCTGCTGGTGGATGGTGACCTGGCACCTTCAGTCTCCTACTCCTAGGTGATTTTCAGCTCATTGCATTCCTGCAAACAACCCCATTGTTGGGTTACATTTCCCACAGGAAAAATGTTTTAATTGGTGTTATAATTCTCCTCTAGCATTTTTTGCCTTATCTGGCACTACTATGCCAGTTATCATGATCAATTTATTGCTTAATTAGTGTTCATTCCATTTAAGCTTAGAAAGGGTTTTGAGAATAATTGATTTCAGATGGTCCTATAAAAACTACTCAGAGGGGTTCCATCTCACACCTTCCTTTCCCAACTTTTTTTGTTGCAAGAGGAGTCATCCCTGGCACCCCATGGATTACTCTTTTAAAAACAGTCGCCACAGCAGCTTCCTCTGAAAAAACATCACTGTGAGTTTTAATGGTGAAGTGTGGAGACTGAATCCCCATTGAAGCTCAACATGATCAACTTTATGATTTTTTTTTTTCTTTACTCCTGTCAATACATAAGATGACTGTAGAAAATAACAATGACATATCAACTGCGAGCTTGGCAGGAGAGGGTTGCCTCCCTGGATGTCTAGGGAGGAAGGCAGTATCCGAACAGCCTGGCTCTGTCCTGCAGCATAGAAAACAAGTACTTCTGGATGCTTATCAGAAAAACAAAACAAAAACCAGAATAGAGACTGTAATTCCCTGAAGTGCTCTAGTTCCCTGTGCTGCTTTCCACAATTTAATATGCACATAAATTAACCTGAAGCCTTTCACAAAATGGGTTCTGATTCAGTAGAAATGAGGTTTTATATTTCTAACATATCCTTTGCTTACAAGGATGCCGCTGCCCCGTGGGCTTCTGAGCAGCCAGGCCTACAGCATCCCGCTTCTCGTGAGTGCTGTTCATGGACACTGTTCGCAGTTAACACTCTTTATTAAGTCTATGTAAACTTTTTGTTTAGATAAAATCTCTTTTTAAAGCTATAAATTTTGAACACAGAGAAATTTGAATGTAGACTATATATTAGATGAAGTGCAATCATGACAACTTTCCTAGATGATGTATTATTTAAAAGAACTGTTTCTTCATTGATAAAAATGTTACAATGAATTTTATCATTCTGATGTTGTATTTATTTATTTTTATTTTACTGAAGAACAAATAGCAATGAGACAGTTTCAAGTCAAATTAATAAGACAGATTCAATAATTAATACATTGAAAATTGTTTTTGTAGTTTTTTTTTTTTTTTGTCAGACAAGGCGCATTCTTGATATTCTACTTACAAACACCATTAGAGCAGATGTCTCTAATCAATGAATTAAGAGAATGTAGCTGTATACTTATCTTATTTTTTAAAGCTGAATTATAGTACAGTTTCAATAATTAATACTTTTTGCCTGTTATCTTCCTAATGGTTGTCCATAGTACGAGAAGCTGAAAAATATCCTGTCCAAACACTACTAGTGAAAATCTTGCTTCTCACAGAATTATACAGAAGTATTGCATATTTACCCTAACTGTACTATTTATACAAACACAGAATGGTTCTTCCTTTGTATCCCCTTTTTTTGTTTAGTCCTGTCAAAGATGGGCGTTCCATTGTCATTCACTTATTATTGGTGCCTGAACTCAACAAAACAATCAAACACAGTCCAGCAGTCCACAATAATAGTGCGTTATCTGAAGAACTTGTTGACTAGAGCCATTTACAACTCTGCTTATTATTATGGCCACGTTTTACATACCTCATTTTTTATACCTTTCTGCTGGATGATTAAGACTGAGATAAAACAAGACCTATATAACAAAAAATGTAGCTTTTGTATCTGATGAGGTCAGTCAAGTCCCTCAGGGTTTATCCTATACCCTCATACCTCACTCTGTAGATCCTTTGTGTCAGCCATGTGGATGAGACACAGCCATTGCTTGACTAGTTTGCACTCTGTAAGAGCCTGAAAGAAAGTTTGCTCTACATGTGACTCTCCTTAGGCACACTATAGATCATTGATTGCATTCCTCTGAGGTTCCATAATCTCTTTGATCAGAAAATTTGATGCATAACTGAGCTCCATGATGTTGCAGTACAGGTTCTTCTATGTCCTGAGTCTTCACTGACCTTGAAAAGATATGGACAAAGTGTTGGCTGATCTTGCAGCCCTTCAATTTCTCCAATTTTTGATCTGTGAACTTAGGTTGTTAACCATCCAGAAGAGAAGCTAATTAGTACCCTGCAACATATGCAGTTCAGTTTATCCTAACTATCGGATTAAATTCTTTTTAGTTGTTGATTCTTTTGAAATTGTGGGTTGTCTTTTACTTAGTTGACAATTTCTTTTCATGTGCAGAAACTTCTCAAGAACAGTTGATCCCAGTTGTTAATTCTTTCAAGTGTTTCCCATGCGAACACATGTTTGTTCATGAACTCTTTGCCTACCCCTGTGTCTTCAAGGGTTCCACCTACTTTCTCTTCCTGGAGACTGAGTGTTTCTGTTTCAGTGTTTAGATCTTTAATCCATTTTGACTTTAGCTTAGTGCATAGTGATAGACCTGGGTCAAGTTTTATTTTTCAGCATGTAGAAAGCCAGTTTTTCCAGCACCATTTGTTAAAGAAGCTATCTTTCTTCCAATAAGCTAGTTTGGCCCCTTTGTCTAAGATCAGGTGTCTGAATGAGTTTGAAGAGGCCTCAGTATCTTCTAATCTATTCCATTGATCCTCAGGTCTATTTCTTTGCCAATCACGTTGATTTTATCACAGTGGATTTGTAGTATAATTTCAATTCAGGAATTGTGATGCCTCCTGCCTTGTCTTTGTTGGCCAGGATTGCCTTTGCTATTCTAGTGCTTTTGTGGTTCCAAATAAATTTTAGAAACAATTTCTCTAGGTCTGGGAGGTACATTGGTGGCAATTTGATATGGAATGCATTAAATCTGTACAGAATTTTTGGGAATATGGCCATCTTCACGATGTTGATTCTTCTTATCCAGAAGCAAGGAATATCTTTCCATTTTCTGAAGTCCTCTATAATCTCTTTTTGTAGGGTGTGGTAATTTTCTGTGAAAAGATCTTTGACTTCCTTGGTTAAGTGAGTTCCAAGGTGTTTCATTTTCCGCAGTGCTATTGCAAAAGGTATTGTTTCTATAGTTTCCCTCTCAGTGTGTTTTGTTATCTGTGTAGAGGAATGCAATTGACTTTTGAGCATTGACGTTGTATCCTGCTATGCTACTAAATTTCTGTATCAATCCTAGTAGCTTCTTGGTGGAATTTTTGGGGTCTTCCAAGTAAAGTATCATGTCATCTGCAAATAGTGATAATTTAACTTCTTCTTTACCTATTCTTATTCCTTGTATTTCTCCCTTTTGTCTAATGGCTGTTGCTAATGATTCCAAAACTATATTGAATAGGAGGGAGGATAGAGGACATCCTTGTCTTGTACCTGATCTAAGAGTAAAAGATTTCAGTTTTTCCCTGTTTAGAATTATATTAGCTGTTGGGTTGTCATAGATGGCTTTTATCAAGTTGAGGTACAGGCCATCTATTCCAATTTTCTGTAGGGTTTTGAACATGAATGAGTGTTGGACTTTGTCAAAAGCTATTTCTGCATCAATTGAGATGATCATGTGGTTTTTAGATTTCAGTTTATTAATATAGTGTTTCACATTGATAGATTTTTGAATATTGGACCAACCTTGCATCCCTGGGATGAATCCTACCTAGTCATCGTGTATAATCTTCTTGACGATTTGCTGTATTCTAATTCATAGGATTTTATTGAGGATTTTTGCATCTCAGTTCATGAGGGAGATTGGCTTGTAGTTCTCTTTTTTGGTTGTGTCTTTCCCTGGTTTTGGACTCAGTATAATTCTTGCCTCCAGAAATGATTTTGGGAGCACTGCTTCCTTTTCAATTTCATTGAAGAGTTTTAGGAGTGTAGGGATTCTGTCTTCTATAAATTTCTTGTAGAATTCAGCTGTGAATTCATCAGGACCTGGACTTTTCTTTGTCGTCAGGTTTTTTATTACGTTTTGTATTTCGTTGGCTGTTATTGGCATATCGAAAATTGTCATGTCTACTTGATTCAGTTCTCGTAATTTGTACCTTTTAAGGAATCTGTCCATTTCTCCTGCATCTTCTATTCTGTGAGCATAAAGATTCTCAAAGTAGGTATTGATAATCTGAATTTCTACTGAATCTGTGGTGACTTCACCGTTTTCATTCCTTATTGCTTGTATTTGAATTTTTTCTATCCTATTTTGGATGAGGTTAGCTAAGGGCTTATCAAATTTATTTAGTCTTTCACAGAACCAGCTTTTTTATTTGATTTTTTGAACTGTTTTCTTCATCTCAATTGAATTAAATCCTGCTCTAATCTTTATGATTTCTTTTGTCTTTGGGCTCTGGGTTTGGTTTGCTCTTCCATTTTTAGATGTCAGAGGTGGAGCATTAGGGTTTTTATTTGTTCCCATTCTGTTTTCCTAATGTGTGAGCGAATAGCTATGATTTTCCCTCTGAGAACTGCTTTCATTGCATCCCATAAATTCCGGTAAGTTGTGCTTGAATTTTCATTTAATTGTAGATATTGTTGAATTTCTTATTTAATTTCATTTGTGACCCATTCATTTCTGAGTAGGGTGTTATTTAATTTCCATGAATTTAGCAGGTTTTTTTGGTTTCTTTTGTTGTTTATTTCCAGTCTCATTGCACTGTGGTCGGATAATATGCATAGGATAATTTCTGTTTTCTTGCATAGACGTAAGCATGACCTATCAACAAGGATGTGGTCTGTTTTAGAAAATGACCCATGTGCAACTGAAAAAAATGTGTATTCACCCAGCTGTTGTTGGGTGAAACACTATGTATGTCCACCAGGTCCATTTGTTCCACGCTCTGGTTCAGTTCTGCTACTTCTTTGCTAATTTTTTTTCTGGTTGATTTATCTTTTTAAGATAAGAGGGTGTTCAGGTCTCTTGTTAAGATTGCAGTCTTGGATATAAGATTTTTCATGTCCATTAAAATTTGTCTTACATAGTTGGGTGCTCCTGTGTTTGGTGCATAGATATTTATGAGTATTACCTCTTCCTCTTGAAATTTTCCCCTATATAGTGGCCTTCTTTGTGTTGTTTGATCATTCTTGATTTGAAGTTGAGACTGTCTGAGAACAGAATTGCTACTCTTGCTTTTTTCTGAGGTGCTGAGGCATGTAGTATTGTTTTTCATCCTTTGACTTTAAGCCTATGAATGTCTTTTTGAGTTAAGTGTGTTTCTTGTATATAGCAGATTGTTGGATTTTGTATTCTAATCCACTGTGGCAATCTATTTCTCTTAACTGGTGAATTGAGCCCATTAACATTGATGGTTATAATTGAGATGTGTTGACTTATGATTGTCATGTTATTTACCTGCTGTTGTTTACTCCTTTTTGCACTGTGTTTAATTGTCTTCCCTATTTAGTGGGTTCCTTCCATTCTCATTCGTGAAGTTCTGGTCATTGTGGTCTCTCCAGAACATCTTTCAGTAGCCTGTGTTGGCATGGCTTTGTCATCATGAAATTCTTTAGTTGTTCTTTGTTGTGAAAGTTGAAATCAATGTTGCAAGAGAGTTTTGCAGGGCATAGTAGTCTGTTCTGGAATTTATTTTCATAGAGGACTGGAAGAACTCTGCTCCATGCTCTCCTTGCCTTCATGGTTTGTGTAGAGAAGTCAGCTGTAATTCTGATGGGTGTTCCTTTGAATGTGAGCTGCTTCTTCTCTCTAGCAGCTTTCAGTATATTATTCTTTTTTTTTTTTAGATTTTTTTAAAAAATTATTTATTTATTACAGTGTCTTGCTACACATCACAGATTCTTTTTTTGCGGGTGGGGGGTGGGTCAGCTCAGCCTGCCCTGGGGGAGGGGCTGGCACGGCATGTGGTGCTGGGGATCAAACCGTGGTCCCTGTGAGCTTGCCTAAGCAGGCGCTTTTGACCTCTGAGCTATCTTGCCAGCCCCAGTATATTATTCCTGTGTTGGATTTCTGGGATCTTGACTATTGTATGTTTCGGTATATTTTTACTTGGGTTGATGTTATTTGGTATTCTCTATGCTTTGGATTGTTGGATTGTTTCCTCATATTTGGGAAGTTTTCTGCTATTTCTTCTGCCCGTATTCTTTTTATATTGTTTGTATTGTCTCCTTCATTCTCATTGATGCCAATCAATCTCACATTGTTCATCCTGGCGTCATCTTGCAGGTGATGGAATATTTTTTCCTGCATCCTTGTTGTTTTTAAGAGATCCTTTCTCACCTTTTCACTAGCTGTGCCAGCATCTTCAAGATCTGAAACTCTGTCTTCGCTTTCACTCATGTGGTTTTGTAGACTCATGATTGAGATTTTAAGTTCCTCTATATCTCTTTGACTGTGCTTCATGCAATCTATTTCTTTTTGTTCATTCCGGAATCCGTCATATTTCTGATCTCCTCTATTTTTTTTTTTTTATCTACGTCTTCTTTAGAGGTATCTATTAAGTCTTTTCCTTCAGTGTTTTTCCCAAATTGGATTTACTCTATATATTTCTGGAATTGATTCTCTACTTTGGATGTTATGATTTCAAAGAATTCTTTTTTTAATTTCAGAAATCATTTCTGCTTTGAGTTCCTCTTTACCTTTCTGCTGTTGTTTCTTTGCTTGCAACGCTGTTAATTCATATGTTTCAGCTGGAATAGTGTTCTCTGTACTTGTTCTGGGTAGGCATTGGGTTTCCCACAATCTGGATTTGATTCATTATTTCAGATGCTATGTATTCAAAATTTCTTTTTTATTTCAGGTGTTAATTCTGGTCTGAGTTCCTCTATACCTTTCCGCTGTTGTTTCTTTGCTTCTGCCTCTGTTAATTCATTCATTTCAGCTGAGCTAGTGTCCTCTGTACTTATTGGTAGACTCAAGGCCTGCGAATGCCTTTTGCTCCATGTCTTTGTCATTTTGTATAGCACTGACATCTGACCTTTGGTGTAGAGCTTTGGTGCAGTTACAACCCTGGTGCATAATGAGATTCGGGTGTCAGTCTATTAAGTTTGAGATTATCTAGTTATGCCTGTCCTGGATCTAACTGTTGTGTTCAGTTCCTTTTGCTGCAGCACTTGTGGTACAACTGTGAGCCTGTGGTTCCCCTCTGCTGTGTCCCTGGTCCAGGGATCACTGGGGAGCGCAGATGCTCTCCTGCACACTAACCAGGCTGGGTGAGGGTGGTTCGGGTGGCAGGAGATTTGGAAAAATTCTCACCTGCTCAGTGGGCTTCATGGCAGTGGCTAAAGGCAGTTGCTGGGCAATTCAGCCTGGGGTGTCTCAGGCCAACCACTCACTTGCTCAGAGGTCTTGGGAGTGGGGGCTCCAAGTCTATGTAAACTTAATGTTTTTGTTTAAATGAGCTATTGACATTAGTTGATGGAGCTGTTGGCCAGTAATAATTGGAAACTCAGTCAGCTCTCCTTCATGCATTACTGATTTCTGATTGATTGAATTGCTGTTTTTCAATATAGACTCAGAAAATAACATTTATGAAATGTGATGGGTTATGATCTCTTAATGTAAATATTCAATAGTTAATGTGACCCCAAGGTGAAGTGTATTAGGTAAAGATTCTGTGACAGTGAAATGGGAAAATCCATCCATTAATTATGAATATAATGCTATGGTTATGTGTAATGTTTTACATTTACATTTCATTTTCAAAGCACTTTCATTTTCTTGAATATCTTTGATCCTTGTCATAAGACTGAGGTACTTTATGTGACAGTATTTTCTCATTTTATTTTAAATTAAGTTTCATTTAGATTCAGAATGAAAATAATAATGGTTATGTAGCAGTATTAAATAAATTAGAAAGTTAACATCTGGATTTCTCTACCAAATTAAAAAAAATTAAGCCATGTCATTTCGATACTTGTGGTTGTACATCTTGCTTTTGTATATATCATGATAGTTGCTATCATGCTAATGCTGTTTATTCAGTATTTATTGTTTTATTTCTCCAAATAAGGTAACTGTCATACTTTTCTGAGACATTTCATGAACACCTCTTTCATTCCCACTGATCTGTGAAACTGCCTCTCTGTGTGTGTATGTGATTGTGTGTGTATATGGGTGGGTGTCTATCTATGTCTGCACATATACATTGGTGAGTATAATGCATTGCCAGGCTGGGAAGATAACTGTGATCTAAGTGCCTGCCTGGCAGACACAAAGACCTGGGTTCAATCCCTAGTACCATATACTGTGCCGACCCTGGAATGTGGACATGCCATGCCAGCCACCAAAACCAGGCATGATGGTACACACCTCTAATTCAAGCACTAAGGAGGCTAAAACAGGAGGATCACTATAAATCTGAACTGCATAGCAAGACCCGGTAACAAATAAATAAAAGATTAAAACTTAAAAAAATATGTCTTGCCATTGACTGCCCTCACAGTACTCACCCTTGCTTCTGACACATTTACTGTTCTTTCCACTTTTTTTTTCTGTATTTTAGGGAAGGGTCTACAGGGTATTCAAGGTCTTACTACTAGATCGGACTCATAGTGATCCTCCTTCTTACAGCTTCCCAAGTGCTGGGATTACAGGACTGTGCCACTACGCCCAGTCTCAATTACTCAGTCTCAATCACAGGCTCAGCGTGCCCTGGGGACCTTGCTGGCACCACAGCCCCAAGGATGGAACCCCCAGTCCCTGCACATGCTTGCAGCCACTTTAATCTGCTAACTATTTGGCCCTGCACTTTTTGAAGAAGTTCTTGAGATCTTCTTTCCTGGGAGTCTTTACAAGGTGTGATAAAAAGACAGCGAATGCTGCCATCAAGCGCCACCCAATGGAAAGGTTTATGAAAATATTATGGGGTGTTTTCATCCATCTTATTTACAGGTTCTGTAAACATATGAATTGTCACTCTTCCCCACAGTTGAAATGACTATGAAAGGGAATCATTTAAAATCAGTTCAGGACATCAAAGCATCTGCAACTGCAATAAAAAACAGTCACAAAAGAAGAATTCCAGAACTGCTTCAGAAAGTGACAAGAATAATGGGATAACTGAATCCCAAGGAAGAGTGTTTTGAGGGGGATAAATGGCAAAGTGTCTTGTCCTGTGATAAATAACTTCGTAATTCAAGCATCGTACCTCATGTGTATCATATCTAACACATATAATCTTGGTTTGCCTATTGTCTATTAGCTGCGCCTCTCTATTGATCATAGTGTCTCTGTCACTCATTTTAATTATGTCATAAAACATTTTAGTGTTTAGTCCTCCCAATGATTCTTTCTCAAAATATTCTTAGCTGTTTTCACCAACTTATATTTCCCTGTTCTAAAAAACAGGGAAATCATGTTCCCTTAATGATCCCCAACAGAACTAGCTTAAATTGTATTAAAACTATTGCTTATATCTAAATTGATTCTATTAGCATGAGATTATTTATACTGAAAAAGGATATTTGAACCTTTACTATTCCTCTGGAAGACTACATTGATTCTGGCATGTAGTTTCCATCCAAAGTAATCTTGCTAAAATTGTTTCTTGCTAATAATAAGCTGTAGAATCTTTGGTTCTCCTTTTCTTATTATGTTTTCTAATTGATTTTTGCTCATATTTAGGGAAACTTTGCGTGTTTGTGTACGCACACAGAGTGTGTGTTTTATCCATCTCATTTGCTGAAACCTCTTGTGAGTTTCTTTCATTAAATTTTATTATCTTGGCTTACCAGCTAGTAATTACATCATCTTTGAATAATGACATTTTTGTGTCCTGTTATCCCAGTTACAGTAGCTTTTATTCTGGTTTCATGTTCCCTTTACTAGGTACAGCTTTTTGGGCAATTAGACCCAGGGATATTAGTAGTTTTCCTTTATGTCTAACTCCAAACCTCAATGACTGGAACTCCAAAAGATTGTTCTTATAGGTGACATGAGTTGTTGATTTGCAACAAATAGTTTTACAACATAATAAGGAAACCATTTATATTCCTCAGTTTATCTTTGTTGTTCTTTTTGCAATCAGATATGAGTCTTTAATTTTATCAAATGGCTTTTGGAATCTACTCATATATTCCTATTGATTTATTTTTTGCTTGGACTTATATGATGTTTTCTAAGAATTTGAATTAGAGAAACTTTATTTTTATACCTGAAATAAAGGACCTAAGTATGGCAAGCCAATTTAATAGTGTATTATGGGAATAATTTGCAACAACTTGGATGATTTCTTTTTCTGTCTTATATAACTGTGTACCATGGGAATTATCAGTTCCTCAAAGATTGAAAGAACTCATTGGAAAAGCCATCTGGCTCAAGTATTGTTTATTCTCATTTTCTTTTTATAGAATGCTTAATTAATTTTTGTCATTCTTTTTTGTTTAATAACAAAGCCTTTTCAGATGCCAAAACAGGTTTAGTCCTATCCCTTAAGCACTAAACATTATTGTTCTCATCCTAAAGAGCATGAAATTATAGTTTTGATCTCTTATTGCATATGAGAATAACTGTGAAAAGTTATTTTCCAGTAGGAGGTTTTAATTTGTTCAAAATTTTGATTCATTAACTTCTAGTTTCATCTCATTATATTGCAAAAAAATAGTCTATATCTTCATTTATTGAGGACATATGTTGATTTTATATGTGTCCCTTGTCATTTTTATTCCATGCACCTACATTGTTTCTTCCTCTCTTATTTTCTGGGTATAGCTTTTGTAATTTGTTCTTCTACTTTTTCTTCTTGTTTCAGTCGATTCACATACAAATGTAGGTATCTTTTTTTTTTCTTTCATGAGTTATTTTATTGCTTTGCGTAAAAAGATTTTCTCTACTCAGGTTTACCTTTCCTTTTGATTTCAATTCCATAGGATGTTCAAAAAAAAAAAAAGTGAAATAAACACCCCAGGTTTACCAGTTGTAAGCATTTTGCCATATTTGTTTTCTTCCCTCAAGTACTTACTGAACTATTTGAGAGCCAGCAGTCATGACAAATGAAAACTTTTAGTTGCTGTCAACCAAAGGAAATGCCAGTCTCAGACACTGCCACAGTGCACCATTTTACTCAGGACATTTTGGATTAGAATAGCAGTGGCAGCCAATGTATAAATCATTTTCATATTTCACCAATTGTCCCAATTAGTTGTCCTTTAAGGCCCTTGAAAATTCAGTTTAGGATCCAATCCAAGTTCAATTGTGTTTCGTAGGAGTGAAAATTTTCAAAGAATAAATAATTGCTCAACTATGGAAGTCTACTACAAATTCTTAGATATGGTCTTGAATTTGAGGTTTTAGCCTCATAATTATGGAATTATCTACTTTCTTTACTGATACGTTGTCCTCATTTTTTCTTTGATCTATTCTGCTACTATTTCTGTTCATAAAATTCTCACACACACTATTTAATTCTTATTTAACTCATATTCCAGTATCAATTGGTTAATTATTATAACTTCATAATATACTTTATATGTACATATACTATAATGTTTTATCCAATAGTGAATTTGCACCCTCATTACTTTGTTTAGAAAGCTATTATTAAGTATATTTCTAATTTTGAAGAATAACACATGTTATTGCAATCATCAAATGAGGCCATCCACATCCTTAGGGCTTTCAAATATCACCAAATGGGTCCATAATTTATACAGCTTGCTTTTCTCCAAAGAAAGTAGTACATCAATTTCATAAGAATCAGTACATTTTAACATAGGTGATGCTTTCATTGAGAACTCCAGCACTTTTGTCCATTTATTCATCTATGGTTTGGGACAATTACCTAACACCCACTCTGCCATTCCTTGGGCCAGAGGCTGAAGTTGTTCTTTTATAATATTCAATAAAGGATTTTTCCCCTTAATATCAGTCTTGTACATTTCTTATTTGTGTTGTAATTAGCTAATTTTACAGGACTCTAAAAGGATTTTTCATTAGATTTTCTATAGTTTATTTATCTCTCTCATATCAAATCACTTTACTGGATTCTTTTATTAATTTTAGAAAGTCTTTCAGTTGATTCTCTTCAATATGTTAGGTCACAGTCTAGAAATGAGGATGAATTGCTTTCCTTTCTAAAATGTGTATCTCTTCTCTTTATGTCTTTTTGCATTGCTCTGAATGATCCCATTTTAGATGCAAATAAAGTGAGTTTCTCAGTGTGTCAGACAGAGACCAAAACCAAAAACTCCTCTTGGCTCTGTGTTTTGTGATGCTTTAGAGAGAGGTCACAAAATCAAGGTCATCTAGCCTGTACTTACCTAGTTGCTTTTTCTTAAAGGAAGGCTGACATTTGTGGTGCTTCTAGTGCTTTCTGAAAGGAAATTAACCTCTCAGTTATGATAGACCATATGGAGAAAAATTAAGCAGGAGATTGAAATAAGAAATATTGTGAACTTGGGGTGTCATTTTAAACACAGTGGGTAGGTAAGACTTACGTGACTAAAAGGGAAGAAACGAGGGTTGGATATATCCTAGATCCTAGGATTCCAGGCACAGGGCACAGCAAATGCAAAGGCCTGAGCTTGGAAGCATGTCTAGGGGGCTCAAGGGACAGCAGAGGCCAGTGTCCCTGGTGAATTTAAAAAGCGAAGTCAAACTATTGTAGCTTTGCAGATGCTGAGAAGGGGGAAGATCCTGGATATATCAAACTTGGAGCCACAAGTGTTGCTTATGGACAAGATGCAGTCCTATGAATAAGAGTAAAGCCAAGTGTAAGGGAGAAAAACATATGGGCAATGGCCAGGCTGTCTGCATTTTTATTTAAAATATAACTATAGTGTACACTGAATAAAAGCTTGTTATATTTTTAAATACTGGATTGGAGAAGAGTATATGAAGTTCTTGCTATCAAATAAGGAAAATTTACTTCAATTCTTCAGTTGAATTGTCATGGGTCCTTTATACAACATATTTTTCTTCCTCTAACTTTCTATACAAAATCCACTTTCATTAAATTTTTCAAGTACAACTCAATCACATGAAAAGGAGCCAAGCAGAACATGAGCCGGCTCTGGGTTTCTTTCTTCTCTTTTCCAGTGGCATTTCAATGGTGCATCAGACGATTATGAGTGGCTCCAGTCACCTTAGAGCGCTTTCTAGAGAGCACTTTCTAGACACATTATCAGTCTTCACACTGTGTTGTAGGCTCCCCTCCCTTCAGAAACCATAGGAGGACAGAGGTTTTTTTTTTTTTCCTTTTCTTCTCTCCCCTCTTATTGAATGGTGATGAGCAGTTAATGCCCCTCAACCCTGTCTTGGTTTTAAGCTCCTAGTACTTGACTCTGAGTCCAAACCAGGTTAAACTTTTTTTACCAGCTAGCTGACAGTCACCCAATAAACATTTGGTGAATAAATTAAGAAGTGTATCAAAGATAGATAAATGGGGCTATAGGTCACATAGCTAGTCAGAAATGAAGCAAAGATGTGCTCAGAGACCCATGTACCTCCCCTATTTCCTGGTGCCCTCTGAGAGCTATTTTGACTAGGCAAATAGTGAATAAAGAGCACAATTCCCAGGCTCTTGGAATAAAGGTTGGCTAACTAAGACATATCACTGTAAATTTCAGCTCTGTTCAGAGTGACCTTTAATGTGGGGAATAAAATTACAAAGCTAGATTCTGTCAAGGTTTACAGAACTCACACTTATTTCTTAGCCCATCTTATCCAATAACACCAATGGTTTATCATAGCATTTTGTATTCAGATTTGTGCATAGATGAACACTAAAGCATAGACTTCTGAAGACAAGAAGAACATTCAAGACTATTTAGTCCATTTCTCTCATTCTCCCTACAGCTTTTTGAAGGCATAATTTATACACCATAAAATTCAGCCATTCTAAATGTGTAGTTTTTTCAGTAAATTTTCAGTTTTTAAATAATCACTCCAATCCCATTTTAGGGCAATAAAAATTGCCTACTATAACGTCTTCCATGCCTATATACACTCAATTCCTATCCCTACTTCTATTCCCAAGCAATATAATCTGATTTCTGTCCAGCTAAACGCACTTTCTTTCTTTCTTTTTTTTCAGTTTTGTACATTTTATTTAACAAATTTAGATCATAAAATCTTAAAATCTCTTTCATATACTGTGTTCACCTATCTCAGCCTAAATAAATTATTTGCTGGAAAATTCTTTTCCATAACTTCCTTTTCAAGTTCTCAATTATCTTCTCCTTTTTATGTTAGTGTCATACCTAGACAGATTGTCAGCAAGAGACTCTTTTCAATGGTCTAAATTATGCCTTTTTAACCTCCATTTCCTGTCTGGATCACTGTTCTAATTCTGCATTCTTTTGAGCATGATCCTACTAGATATGGTCCTCCAGTGATGTGTGGGAGTTTACCTGCTCCAGGAGATGTCACCTTCTTTGAATTTTTTTGAAATTCTTTAGTTGATGATCATGACCATAATATGCCCTGCATGGATTTCTGTCAGTGGAGTGATTAGCCACCAGTGATCTAAACTGAGCCATTGGGCTGGCCAGATAGCTCAGCGGACTAAAGCACCTGCCTAGGCAGAGGGCAAGGGCCACAGTTCAACCCCAGTTGTGCCGTACTGGCCCAACCCTGGTGTGTGCTGAGATGGCAATGCAGACTGGGCCTGGTGGCACACGCCTGTAATCCCAGTGCTCAAGAGGCTGAAAACATGAGGATCAGTTTGAGTCCGATCTACATATTGAGACCCTGTAGACCCTGTTCTACATACATAAGAGTAAAATAAACGGAGCCATTGACACTTTTGTTGGAAGCACCTCACTGCCATCCTGAAGTTTATCTTTTTTTTCTGAAGTTTGTCTTTGTGAGCTATTCTTTAGCTGACCACAGTGTGTCTTTCTTGAGCTCACATTTCTTCCCAACTTCACTTTCTTGAGATATTTTGTCACTTTCTGCTATTATTTCTTCATCTTGACTTTTCACGTAAATGGAACCATACACTACATAGAATTCTGACTCTGGCTTCTCTTGGTTAGCAGTACTTTGCTTTTTATTGCTGAAGAAGTATTCCATTGTATAGATACAGTGTAGAACATATTGTTTTTCCATTCAGTAGAAAATGATTGTCTAGACTGTTACCATCTTTTGGGTTCTATGGATAATGGCATTGTGGATAGTTTTATACTTCTTTGTGTTAATGGCTTCATTCATCTTGAGGAACTAAGAGTACAAAGGCTGAATGAATGGTAGCTGTGTGTTTACCTTTATAAGGAGCTACCAGACTATTTCCCAAAGTTACTTGGTTACATTCCCAACAGTAAAGTGTGAGTAGAACAATATTTCCACTCTTGCCTCCCCTTGCTGTTGTCTCTCCTGACTTGATAGCCATGCCAGTACGTATTTGCAGTGCTTTATCATTGTCACTGACTGGTTGAGCATGGCAAATCATACACAAATGCAAATTTCAAATATGGTCAGCAAAATAATGTTTTATACTTTAAACCTTAAATATGCTGTATCTCCCACAGTTATGTAATTTACTTTAATAAAATACTGTATTACTAAAGCCTTAGAAGGTATAAGGCATTGTGGCAGCATATTAGGGAATTTTAGGTCTTTTTTAAAAAAATCTTTATTTTGGGGGGCAGAGTCTCGCTATGCAGCTGAGACTGGTAGTGATCCTCTTGTCTCAGCCTCCCCTGCACTGGGATTACAGGTGTGCACCACCACGCTCAGCATAGGGCCTGTACTACCTGTGGTACTAAGAATCAAACCTGGTCCCTTGCCCTTGCCAGGCAGGTGCTTTGACTGCTGAACTATATCCCCAGCCAGTTAGGATCCTTAAGAAGAACAAAACCAAGAACACTAGAGATACCTACAGCTTACAGCAACCTGTTGTGATGCAGGAGTGCAGGTACATCTTCCGCAGAGATGGGCTACAAGGCAGCAGCTGCTCAGAAGCAAGGAGAGCTGCGTAATGCTCTCACTGTGGGAGTATCCTGTCCTTGGAATTGAACCTGGAGCCTTTGCACAGAGCTACATCCCCAAAACTTTTGAAATGAGGTCTCTGTTACTAAGTTGCTAAATTGAGCAGGCTGAGCTGGAACTTGAGATCCTCCTGTGTCAGCCTCCCAAAGTGTGGTGATTCTAGGCTTGTACTACTGCACTAGCATTCTCATTGTTATTTTAATTTACATTTTCCTAATCATTAGTAAATGTGATCATCTTTTCTTTATTCTCTTAGCCATTTGTATTTCATGTTTGATGAAAGGTATAGTCAAATATTTAGGCCTTTTTGTTGTTGAATTGTAATGGGTCCTTGTATAGACTGAACATCAATCTTGCCATACATATGATTTGGAAATATTTTCCTATACCACTAATCTTTTAATTTGTGGAGTAATTTTTGAAGCCCAATTTTAAAATATCTAATTTTTTTAGATAAAATATAATTAATTTATTGCTTTCTTACTAACAGCTCATGCTTTTACGCTGGTATGTGTGTTTATTTGTCCCAAGCCAAGATCATGAAGACCTTTTTCCTGCAAGTTTTACAGTGGTAGCTTTTGTAATTTAAGACTATGATGCATTTTCAGTTAGATCTTTTGCATAGTACATGCTTATCTTTTCATAATTTACAATTTTAATTGTTATTAGTATGTGTTTGTAATACATAGTGATTACATTCATTGTGGGGATATTGTACATATATGTAATACACTGAATTCTTTTTTAATCTTTCTTTATTTATTGGATACAGGGTCTCACTACACAGTTCAGACTCATAGTGATCCTCCTGTCTCAGCCTAGGAATTGAAACTGGAGCACTAGGATTACAGGCATGCACCACCATGCCCAATTTCAGAGCATGTGGTACTGGGGATTGAACTCAGGTCTTTGTACTTGCCAGGCAGGCACTTAGACCACTGAGCTATCTCCTCAGCCACATTGAATACCTTTAACCATTTTCTCCTCCCCTTTTATATCATGAGCTGATTAAGCTTGTGTATCTGATTATGTTTTGGCAATGTGACTCACAATTCTTGGTAATAGCCTCTATGTCCATCAACAATGAGTTGTTGAAGAAAATCTGGCACTTGTGCATAATGGGACACTATTCTGCCACAAAGAAGGATAGACTCGAATAATCTGTAGGAAAATGATGCAAGAGACCATAATTATACTATGAATTTGGACTTAAATACTTGCATTTTTTAACTTAAAAGGAACCCCTTGCAGATTCTCTTTGACATATCCAAGTAGCCAATATCATTAGCCTTGTGTATTGGAATTGTTACTAGGTACAGGAAGGCTCCTGAACACAGGCAAGGTAATCTGTGACAGTTGACCTGATAACTGTAATAGCCAATGAGCATCAGACTAGCAGACTGTGTAGACATTTGGCTGTACCAGACAAAGGGGTGATTCATGTCCCAGGTGGGAACAAGTGGGGTGGTGTCAGTTACATCATGCCATTCAGAATGCTGTACAATATAGAGCTGGACAGATAGCTCACCAGACTAAAGTGCATGCTTAGGCGAACACAGGGACTGGAGTTTGATCCCCAGCACACTGTGTGGGCCCCACCCTCGGGGACACACTGAGACAGTGAATGAGACTGGGTGTGGTGGTGCATGCCTGTAATCCCAGCGCTTGGTTAGGAGGCTGAAACAGGAGGATCACTATGAGTGCAGTCTGTGAGAACCTGTAGACCCTGTACTAAATATTTTTTTTTTAATGCTGTACAATTTAAAACTTAAGAATTGCTTATTTGGGGCCAGGGAAATGGCTCAGTGGAATAAGTGCTTCCCTGGCAAGCACAAAGGCTTGAGTTCAATCCCTGGTTCCACCAAAAAAAAAAAAAAAAAAAAAAGAGTTGCTTATTTGAAGATGTCCCCACTTTTACTTTCTGACTCCAGATTGCCTCAAGTAACTGAACTGATGGAAGGCAAACCCTGAATAAGGAGCACCAGTGTACTTGCAATTGCAAATGAACAAAGCTGGCTATAATATGAACATTTATGAAAGAAAGGCTTTCCAACATTGATTTTCAGTATTAAATCAGAGATCTTTTAATAGAAAATGAGATTGCTAAAAGATTCACCAACACTTCATTAATGAGCATGTTACAATAACTGGATAAAAGGAAGCCCATTTTTCCCTTTTCTCTACTCTCCAAATTTTATAAAATATTATTGTATTTTCCTTGATAAAAATGTTTAACCATTACAAAATTTAGTAGAATAAGATAAAGAGGATGGCTTTACCCTTTATAATGGAAATCTATGGAGTCTGTGGGTAAGACAGCACTTCAGAGTCAAACTGACTGGGTTCAAATCTTAGCTCTAGGACTCCAGCATCAGTGATCCTGAGAGAAATGTTGAGTATGTCTGTGTTTTCCTTCTCTTAATCTATCAAGTGAAGTAATTAGACTTCAAAGTGCAAAGATATTGTGAGGGTCAAGTGAAATGGTGGATTGAATCTACCATAGTGACTAATGCTATTCAGTAACCATTCAGTCATCATTGCTGGACCTAGCAGTAAGAGTTATGGATGGAATATGGACTAAGAGAAAAGTAAACCAGCTCTGGCTTGCAAGTCAGGAGAGGCTTTTCAGTGACAAAAGCTAACATTTGATCTGGTTGGGAAAGGCACTGTGGACCAATAAATAGCAAATAGAAAGGTAGGGTGACTGATGTGAGTGTATACTTAAAATCTATTTTATAAATTTATTTCTTTAATGAATACTCTATAAACGAGTTTATGCATTTCAAATGGTATTAAAGGCAAAGAACTAAACAGAAATATCTGAGACCTCATGCATTTCACAGACCATAGGGCCACAGGCAATAATACAATAAACAAATCATCAAAGAAAATGTTTTGGTTGTGATAAAATCCGTAGGAAAAAAAAAAAGACACACTCAGGCAATGTGATACATGGTTACTTAAGATGTGACAGATAGTGACTATCAATTACAAATAGATGCTTTTGTGAACTCTGAATAATCCAAATCAGTGATTTTTAAGGAAGCAAGACTGATGACAGGAGATGTCCCTGCTGGGTATAAAGGCATAAATACCAGAATCAACTAGATTTGTGGCTTCTTACTAAGTATTGGAACCTACAGATCCTGGGATCCTATCCCTACAGATTCTGATTCAGTTGCTACAGGTGGTACCAAGGAAAAAGCATTTTTAAAAGGCATTTGGTGATTCTAATCTGCAGCCACCATTGAGAGCGGGTAGGCTTGTCTAATCTTAGCTCTTAAAAGTCTGGGATCACTCTTCCCAGTCCCCACTTGAAGAATCTGGAGCACAAATGCCATGATAATTGATGAAAAGTTATCCTGTGCCTCAGCTGAATGGAAGTGGAAGCAAAGGTTAAAAAATACCTTGCCAAACAGTGGTTCTCATTTTACACAAGTCCCATGTGGTCACTGCTCCCAAGGGCTCTGTCAGGGTCACTGTGAGCACCCCTGGATAACCACTGTGAGCTCCCTTTTCTTGCCTCTCCAGGCTTTGGCACTAGGAGGATTCTCCCTTGGAAGACTGCCTCTAGGGTCCTGGAGCCACCTTTTGACTCGCCTGCAGAGGTGGGAGTACCTGTGGGATTACATCCCCATAAGTAACTAATTGCTACTTGAGAATGGAAAGCACAAGATAAGACTAGCTCTATGTTCCAGAGCTCCCCTGTAAGATCACTCTGATAGATTTCACCTGATGTCACAGCCTAGCTTTGCTCCTTCCCTTTTTTTCCCCCTTCTGTTTCCTTTGACTGCTTCCTTAACACATCACAGGTAGTGGGACTGCATGTGACTTGGTATTGCTGGAATCATGTGAACTGAGACAACCTCCGTGGGGGAGGGCATGGATTGGACAATTTATAACCTGAGCATTACAGTTGTCTCCCTGCCACCTCAATTCACCATTCCCAGTGTGTACCACTACTGGTTAGGGGCATCTTCACTAGATAATGGGCCACAGGAATTGTTAATAATGGAAAGACAGCTCTGATAGGTCTCCAGCCTCAATGCAATGCAGTCTGGGATGAGCCCTTATCTGGAGTCATAATCTACACCTGTATGGAGGAAAACCTAAGGCACATGTGCAGTTTGTGGCCCTGAAAGTTCTAAAGGGTTCACAATCACTGATCTAAACCATTAGCTTAAAAAAGTAGGGAAGCAAGATGGAAAGAGGATAATGGGAAGAAAGGCAAGTGGATAAAAAGAATTCAGATGTGTTATGTACATGTACCAACCCCCATGATAAACGGAAGCAATATGTACTGGAAACATATACTAATAAAAACAAGAGTGTAAAAAGGGACAGAGTTTTCTAGAACCTATAGTAGAATCCTGCAGATTCCAAACTTAATGGTATCTGAGGCAACTCTTCTCTAGATCCTGGATTTGGGACCTTGGAACAGAGGGGGATGTCCTTAGCACAGATGTCAAGAGACCCTGAAATTGAAAATGTAAATTCTCCTTGACCTTTGAGTAGAGGCCTCGTGGTGTATGAGACAGAGTGGATATGCAGTGTAGGTTTCAGAGTCCTAACAGAGGAGATCCTCAGGGTAAGTTACATATAAATGACTGTGCTTTCACTGAGAGGAATAGAGATGGTGACTGGGAAGAAGAAAATAGATGAGTAAATGGGGTATGTTGAGAGGTGACCATTGTAAGGTATTCTTCTCTTGCACTCTCAGAAATTTCCTACTTAAAAAATTCCTTTCCCTTTACAAGTAATCCTGAGGTGTTTTTGCAGCCACTTCTCCCAAGCTGAAAATATGATTCGGGGGGCATTTTTCTCATTCAGATATAGTTATTATATATTATCGCCACCAACAAGCTGAGAAGGGAGTGCTCTTAGATACATATTTTCAAGACAACAATGAAAGTAACAATACAGTTACTATAGGAAACAAAAATAATATCCAGCTTCTTGTTTCTTTTCCCTGTGGTTTACTGACATCTATCCTTCAGGGAAAGGAAACTTGTACAACTAACCAACCAACTGGTGTTGTTTCTTTTCTTGTCCTCTTTAATTATAATTCCCCGGTCCTTGAGAGAGGCTGAATACCTGGCAACAGATTTATCTGACAATATGGTTTCTGTCTTTCTGGCTGCCGTTGCAGATTAGCCTCTGAAAGGACAAGCTACAGATGCAGCAGGCCTCAGGGAGCTGCTAAGTATGTTCTGGCACAATCATCCCAATAATATGTGGACCATATGTTGACTATGTGCTTTAACCTCCAAAGTATTCCTTTTTAATCTTTGTGGCTTCTTAAGGCTGGTTGGGATAGAAATAAGGAGTTGAGGTCAGGAAGTTAGAAAAAAGGAAAAACATCCTCAGATGGTCCTTCAGATATTGTGTTAGTTTGTATGACACATGCTATATTATATGCAAATGATGGATGGAGAAGAAGAAAAGAATACTGAACTATGAAGGCAGAAGCTGACCTTCTGCGGCAGCTTGACACTCATAGGTCACTTAACCTCTCAGACTTAGCCTCATCTCTAATATGGAATTGAGTTTGGTCAAATCATTCAGGGAAATTCAAATTCAAGTTGGTAAGAAGAGGGATAGGTGGTGAGATTACAGGTTAAGCTCTATATAAAAGCTGTGTCTTCTCTTAGGGCTTTGACAATGTTTGAATGTTCAGAACCCTGCAGAACTCAACTTCTGAGCTGTCCACAACTGCAGACTATCATACCTGTCTTAGGAAGACCAGGAGGCCCACCTTGGGTTCTTCTTGATCCTTCTCATCATAGGTAATAGAAAGTGGTTCTAAGGGAATGATCTAGCTCTTGGGAATCTCACAAGCTTTTTTGGCCTTCAGTTTATAGAGCAAAGATGGCAGAAGCTAGAAGAAGAAAACTATATGAGAAGCCAAGACAAAGATCTTGTCCTGTGGGCATAGTAAACCAAAGTGATGTGGGGTATAGACAAAGCCTTGTTGGAAAGCAGAATCCTGTGATCCTTCCCATCCCTTGATGTCAGAAATGAGGCTGTTGACCAGGAATGTATGAGGGTTGGATAGGTCGTGTGCTCCCAAATCCAAGACAGGGTATGCTTAGATCACATTGTTATCCTCAGTAGAAGAAGCCAGCAGATTGGCTGCTTCATGAAGTCACTCTTTTATTTTATTTTTTTGGTATTCTTGCTCTTTTCTTCAGACACTAGAGTCTCAGGAGTGATACATCCTCCATTAGTCAAGCTACCATTGGCACCACTGTAGATCCAAACTTTTACCTGAAATTATTGTTACCTAAAGAGCAGTGCAGGTCCTGGAGACTCTGTTCTAACGGCCCCTCCAGTCCTAGCACATGTCTTTCAGTCTGAAATTTTAGGTCTACATGGTGCTTTCCAGTAACTGCTTTGATCTTAGCTATCCCAATAAACACTGTGATAGTTCATTCATGAAAGAACCGAAGGTTGAAAAAGGAATGGCAGTTGAAACCATTATTTAATTTAAACATCGAATTTCCTCAGTTAGTTTTATGAACATGGAATGATGTCACTCATATGCACACAATTAAATGTCACAACACTTATTTAGGAGCCCAAGTACTTAGTGGAGTCACATTCCATCTGGATGTCACCCTCACTTGAAGTAAGCCTCCAGGAGAAGCAAGGCCTCATTTGGACACTGTGCACCCCACATATGATATGCACCTCCTGAAAGGTTGGCCATATCTACTCCCATCTCACTCATGTGAGCTCTTGGTTGTCAAGATCTTTAGAGCAACAGACATACTGCTTGATCCGATGCTTACCTTCACTCATATTTCACACTCATCCAAGTGAGTCAGACCCCCACAAGCCAACCTCTTTCCCACATGCATGATTAAACATCCCATATCAAGGAGATCCAGGGAATACTTGCCATATTGAGCATGGTACATATTTTTCAGAGAGGGGCCTGCTCTAGCCTTTATTTTCCTTAATGAACTAGTCTTGTGCCTCTGTTTGTACCTAAGTTGGGTGTCTTCATCATGTATCTTTGTATGAATAATCTGAACAAGGGATGGAAGCATGTACCTCTACCCTTTTATTCCTAAATAGTAGGATGGTTCTTTCCATAAGGCATCTTTAAATTTTTGGCTTGGGGATTCTGCTGCATCCATCTCATTAATTTACATGTCTCATTTGGGACCCTCTGGGCAATTCATCCTCCATCTCAGATCATGGGTTCCAGAGATCTGTACAATGAAGGTCTTCTAAAGGAAGAGCATTTATTCAGGATAAATATACACTGCAGGCATTCAGAATGATGGAGAAACGTTACCTAATTCACAACATTAGCATAGCTTTTACAAAGAGAGTCTATTCATTTGGAATGAAGTTGATATCCAGTGAAGGCTCCACCATCTTACACACACTAGGAATTTTCTGCATAGTTCTGAATTAAAGGGGATGACATGAGATCACTCGACAGAATCTCCAGGAAATCACCATTTTCCTTGTCTGAAGCTTCTGCTTCCAGTCAGATGCAGTCTCATGCTTGCTTTCAGGTTTGATTCATTTCATTGCACATTCATTGATCATTTGATGATATCAAGCATCCTGCTGGGCAGTGTGTCTACAGTGGAGAGGTGATTTGGAGACAATTAAGCTGCGATGCTGACTTTCTAAAAGGAGACAGTCTAACCAGTCATACAGTGATCCCATCTCATTGATTATAGAACCAACCATAAATGGTTAATAAGTTAGGCAGTTATAGACCAATGCAGTAAGAAAAAGAAAGAGACAGAGACAGAAAGACACATATACAGACACAGAGAAAGAGACAGACAGAGAGAGATTTGAAGTGGGCCAGACTGGATTATACTGCAAGTAGAAGTAGCACAGCTGGTGACTGTGGGAGGTGAGGTCCAAAAGATACATGTGCAATAGCATGGCATCTGCAGCGACTAGACTGAAGAGGCCATCAGGAGATCATCTAAAAGGAAGGCTGAGTGTCCACCAAAGAGGTCCACATGCCATGATGATGAGTGTAGTTGGATAATTTGGACAACTGAGACCCATAGGGCAGAGTCATATGAATAGGAAGATCAACAAATGGACTGATTAACTGATCCAATCAATGAAAGGCAAAGGGCCCACAAAAGTGCCCAAGTCAGACATGAGCAATGGAAGGAGAAAAGAGGCAGGGCATTGCTGCTGAGGCAAGAGCCCAGGTTTTATTAGTTAGAAATGAAGAAGAAGAAATGAAGGGTAGAGACTGGGGATGAGCACTACATTCAGGTTCTGTCCACCTGCCACATGATGCTGCCCTTCAGGAAGGAAAGACATATAGAAGGAGGTGCAGAAGGTTTGTAAGAGTTGGGGCTGAGATGAATTTTGGACATGTTCATTGTGAGCTGACTTTCTGAACTCTGAAAAGGGAGAGATTTCCATAAAACAATAGGTTTGAAAGTCTGAAGCTACAAAGAAAAGGAACTAGGTATAGACAGCAGTGATTGTGATGTTTCCAGATTGGGAAAATTGCGATAACACCGTGAAAGCTAATGTGCCCATCCCTCAAAAGACTTTCTCATCTGTCTTTTCTGTTTCCTGTCCAGTGTTTATCAGCTGGTTGTCAAGGAGGAGCGACTTCAGAAATCACGAAGGGCAGCTGACATCATCGAGTGCTTCTCAGTGCCTGTGAGCTACAGGAACGCATCTAACCTGGATTCTTTACACTACTTTGCTGCTGAGTTGAAACCCGCCAACCTGCCTGTCACCCAGCCATTTACAGTGGGTGACAACAAGACATACAATGGCTACTGGAACCCTCCCCTCTCCCCACTGAAAAGCTACAGCATCTATTTTCAGGCACTCAGCAAAGCAAATGGAGTAAGTATGACCACAGGAGTATAGTCTTATATGAATCTTTTAATGCTCAAGTGAGAAAGGAGCAAAGCTTGAAAGAGCAACAAACTAGGGCCCATACCTCCAGTCCAGCCTGATGATGCCAGGGGCTCATGAGGGCAGCTTTCATTTGCTTTTTTAGGCTCTGCCTATTTGCATATTATCAATGGCTGCTTAGACACTTCACAGTGGGCCTGAGCAGTTGAAATAGAGAACCCCACAAGGACTAAAACAATGACTATATGAAGGTCCTACATCTTTTGTGTTATAACATGGAGAAGGTGCTGCACTTGAACGAATCCCAGGGCCTGAGTCTTAATTTCTCTGTTCATTGTAGTAACAACCGTCAATGTGTTATCTGTAGTGGCACTTACATGCATGAGTTGATCTCTGACTGCTAGCACCTCTACCATAACCATTAGTCTGAGATTAGAGACAGCCTTTTAATTTTTTCAAAAACAAGGTAACTGGTATCAATTTTTTTTTTATTCAAGCAGAGAACTTGGTCATTATATCACATAATCACAAGAGGAAAGCATCTCAAAGGTCACCCAGCGTCTCCCCTCTCACACCCCCCCACACTGCAATGCTTCTGGGAACTACAGCATCACAGTAAACTGGCATTAGTGCTTTTTTTAATACCTACAACATGAGAGAACTCATTTTACTCATGATATTGGAGGGGCAATATCAGAGCTGTGGATCTAAGAAAGTTTTGTAATGTACTTGCTTAAATACATTTTTTATTGTAGCCTCTAAATGTCACTCTTGGTCTACACTTTTAAGGACCTATAGAGCCAATACAGTCACCTTCTTGGTTGCTATTTTTCCATTACATAATATCTTTTCCACCACTTACTGCCTCTCTCTAAAGTCTCATTCATCTGGTCTTCTTTGCTGCAAGCAAAATATATTTAATCCTTCTTATAATGCAGATCAATATTTGACACTCAGGTTGCTTGTGGACATATTCTAGGTTCCTATATTTCATTCAACAAGCATGTAATGATCACTGGTGTATACTGAGTATCATGCGTCCTATTATGGCTAATGTGTGCTCTCCAAGAGCTTACAGAAATGTAGAGAAGTCTGATATGTGCCCTGCTATGCAGTATAAGAAGAAGAAGCTCACCAAGAAAGGAATGCTGAGATGAAAACTAGATTCGAGGAGTTTGGGGTTGTCCAGATAGAGAGCTTGTCAGGAGCAGTCATGCCTGGGAGGACACCTGGCTGAAGGCGCAGATTAATATTTAGAAGGTCCACGGCCCCACTTCAATCCCACTTTGATATTTTACTTCTACAGTTTTAATGGTTCAAGTAGCGCTCCTCGCAGACAATATGAAACCACAAAAAGGTGCTTCCAGATTGCCCTCTACCTGTCTGTCTGATTGATTCCTCTGCGTGAAATACTGTGATGTACTAAGTAGGAAGATATAAAATGGGCAGAAGCATCTAGGGGCCATCCTGTTGAGATCTCTGCAGCCCACACAGGCCTGTTTATTGTGTTAGCATGACTCTGATGAAGCGAGGCTTTCTTTACTCTTAGCATATGCTAGGAAATGTGGTTGGGTTTTCATACTGAGAAAAGGAACCTGTTTTCCACTCATCCTCTACCCCATGTCCTCCTAGATACTCATAATCACATAATGGAGCAAGTCTACTGAACCCGAGACAAATTTATCTCTCTTTTTTTATGTATTTGCTAGAGGGTCCCACTGTGCAGCTCTGACTTGTAGTGATCCTCCTGTTTTCAGCCACCCCAGTGCTGGGATTACAGGCATGCACCACCACACCCAGTCTCAGTGGCCTCCTCAGTGCATCTAGGGGTGGGGTCAGTGCAGCATCTGGTGCCAGGCATCGAAGCCCAGTACCTGTACTTGCCTAATGACAAGTTTATCCTATATGGAATCTTGGGCTGCAAAGACAGCACAGCAGTCTAAGTGCCTGCCTAGGCAAGCACAAGGACCTTGGACATGCCGTGCCAGCCCCATCTGGGGCATACCAACTAGCCACTGAGACTTGGAGTGGTGGTGCACATCTGTGATCACAGTACTGGGAAGGCTGAAAACGGGAGGATCACTGGTCCAAGTTGCATGGTGAGACTCAGTACCAAATACATAAAATTAAAAACAAAAGGAAAAAGAAAAAAAAAAAAAAAGATGTTACCTAACCTGGGGCCAGGGATATAGCTCAGCAGCACAGTGCCTGCCTGGCAAACGTGAGGTCATGAGTTCGATTCCCAGTTTTGAAGAGTAAAAGGAATCTCCTTAATCTAAATATGATTGTTCCTGTGGAGAAAATGAGAAAGAAAGGATATCTAACCAGATGTTTTTCTCCCCAAACATCATGATAGATTCCTTTTTCTAGGTAGCATTTTTTCCACTGAGAAGAAGTTGGACATTCTGAAGCTGACTGGTCTTCAAAGTAGCTTCTACTATGGCTTCTAAGCTGAATAAGGCTATTTAATTAGTGAGTTCTCTAATCCCACATCACCTGGATTCTTGTTTTAATACTAAGAGTTTCAATAATGACCAAAAACAGGAAAGAAATTGGATTAATGCTTATGCAAACTGTCTTTGGGGTAGAGTTGGAGAAGAAAAGCAGTCAGATCATGCATGGCACATTGTGTTGTCTTTTTCTTGCCAGGAAAAAAGAAACTAAACATTGCTTGAAACTACTGTGTTTAGTTTTAAGTTTTGTTTGCAGATATTTGCTGAAAAGATCATAGGGGTGGAAGAGCCAGCCTCATGTTAACAAATCTCTGCCTGGTCCCTATTGGGATTGTCCATATTAGGTCTATGACAGCGGAGAATGAAAAGAATCCTCCAGTCAAAGGGAAGTCTGGGGGATTGGTGAGAAAGAAGTACTGTAGCCCACGGATTCTTTATTACCCAAGCTGTTGTTGTCATGTAAATACATCACAAAGATGCTTGGTATCCAGAGGCTCTCATATGCCTTGTTCTAATGAATCACTCAAAAATCTATTGATCAAGCAATGAATTGAAATAATCAAGAAGAGAGAAATATGGAGTGTGGGGGGGGGAGAAGACCACAGTGAACTTGAAACTAATCAGACACTGCATTATTCCTAAATAACTGCTCCAAATATGTTCTAAAACTGAATGTTCAATATAAAAAAAAATTAAAGAGAGGATGGGTAGTGTAACAACAATTGTGATTTGAGTCTACAATTCACTATTATATCAACAAAAACTGAGAAGCTGTTGCAGGATTGAAGCATGTAAACAAAAATCTGCTATTTCTTTTGTATTACACAAGAGGGGATAAATAACTACTGTTTTATTCTTGATACTGAGATTTTTAACTGCGTTTTAAACATAAAAGTAGACTTACAGTCTACCGCAGAGAAGCTAAAAAAAACAACAATCTGCAGAGAAAACAAAGGAAACTATCAGTAAATGTGGAAGTCTGCTACTCTAAAATAAGACAAAAGACAAAAACACTAGAGTTAATGAGGAGAAATATGTGCTTGTCTTCCTTTATAAAAAAGGGGAAAAAATGGTCTGAATCAAGTTCACCAAACTTATGCTGCTGAAAGATTAGAAACAAAGGATGGGCTGTAGTTTTGTAAAGCTAAAATGAATTGAATGAAAAAAAAGGAGCATTTGTTTCAGGATGGTTGTGGGCTAGGTTGGATAATTTGTTGCCAGCCAATTCTGTTCTTCTCTCTCCAACCTGCAAGCTTTACTTACCACTGAGTGATAGGATTTTGGGGATTCAGATACTGTATCTTTATTCTATAGGTAGCAAACTTTTCTGCTTAGCAGAATGGCTATAAATTCAGCCTTTTCAATCAGACCATCTACGTACAAAATCCTGATGGCTCTGTGATTTTTAATCAAGCTACTTAAAGAGTTAGATATGATTGATTAATTAAATGAACATCTGTCAAGCACAGGCTATATGTGAAAAAGGCAATTTTCTAAGTTGCAGTAATAGTGTAGTACACCAAACAGATCCAATTCTGCCTTCACAGTGTTTACTATAAGGATGAAAAACAAAATAGAAATAAATACATAAAATAATATGTCAAAGAATCCATCATTGAATTTCAGAAGTCACTTACTATACATTGAGTATTATTACAAGAGATAAAAACATTCTGTAAACTCTAGTAATCTATTAATTCACATTTTTATTCAGCACATATTCACAGAAATATAAGTATGAAATATGTAAGATATTGCGCTCAGGATCTCTTCAGAAATTTTTCTGAAGAATGACTTGTCCACAGGCACTTTCGTTGGAAATTTTGATTAGTAGCCTCACCTTTGCCCCAGTGATGGTTTTACAGATACAAAGTAGATTCACACGTTGGAATACTGTCCTTGGTACTGAATTCCCGGCACTTGCTTTCTTTAGAATCAGGCCATGTTGTAACCATTTGTTGTGGATATAGATGTAGCATACTTCTGTAGCATTTAAGAGCTGGGTGGGCTTTGAAGTGTCATCTAATCTAAACCAGAAGATGAAAAGAAGTCTCCAATAAAGTGTACTTGGCAGGGCTTCTGCTTGATTATTGCAATTCTCCGAAGTGAAAGGGAGTTGATTCCTTTGTGGAGCAGGTAAAATTAGCAGAACTTTCTCCTTACATAAAGCCAAATTCTGTCTCACTAATTCCCTCTCTTGGCTCTTTGTATTGATTTGAACAAATCAATTTGTTCTTTCCTAGGCCACCCTTTCAGAGAAAGGATGACAGTGCCAACTGCCCACTCTTGGCCACCCAAGGCATTTTATTGATATTGACCATGTAGCTCCTTCTTTTATTTTTCTCCTAGTGTGATTTACATGATCTCTAGATGCCATTTGTGCTACACACTCTATTTTTTCTAATGCTCTTCTGAAAAAGGAGGTTCCCAAACTGTAGCCCTGTGCTTCAGACATTGGTGGGCCACCCTGGCTATGGGTTGACCACACTTCTGTCTTGAGCATTTCCTGATTTCCTGAAACATCATTTATCAAACATTCCAGAATGTTCTTCTTGATGCAAGCTTCTACTCTGCCTGCATCCTTCCTTTCCTTCACTGCTCACAGAAGCTAGTACCTTCTCATTTCTTAGTCCAGTTGTAATGGCAAATCCTCTGATCATATCCTCATCACTTCACACGGGAAGCTGCATCACTAATAGCAAGTTAGCCCATTCTTTTCCATTTAATACCTGGTATATTTTAATTACAGCATTATTATTATTATTATTATTATTATTATTAATTAGAGTATATTACTTATATAAGTAATGAGGTTTGTCCTCCACTTACCCTTTCCTTTCCCCCATGAACTAACAATCTTCTCTAATAGTCCCCATGTTTGTTATTCTCTCTCTGTCTCTCTTTCCCTCCCTCTCTCTCTTTAGATGGTATGCATGAGATGAAATATGCAAAAATTGGCTTTCTGACTTTGGATTGTTTTACTTAGTAAGATCATTTATGGTTCCACTCATTCTCCTGCAAAATAACCTGATTTCTTTTCTTTTTTTTTTGTATTTTTAGTACAGGGTCTATATGGTCTCACTACATAGTTTGGACTCAGTGATTTGCCTGTGTTCAGCCTCCCACAAGCTGGAATTACAGACATGAGCCACCAGTCTCAGTTGCTGGGGATCAAACCCCTGGCCAGCTGGTTGCTGTAACTACTTAAGCAGATGCTTTAATCCATTGAGCTATTTGGCTGGCCCCTGATTTCATTCTTTATAGCTGAATACTTTTCCATTATGTGTGTATTCCACATTCTCTTCATTCATTTATTTGTTGACAGGCACCAAGAACATCTCCATAGCTTAGCTATTGTGAATTGAGCTACAGTTAGCATGAAGACATAGGTATCTCTATAGTATGTTGAATTTAGTTTGTTCAAAAATATGCTGAGGAGTTACATAGCTGGGAAGCATGGTAGTCCTGTTTTGGTTCTTTTGAGGAACTGCCACATTGATTCCAGAGTGGCTATGCCAGTTTGCATTCCTACCAATAATAGGGTTATTGTCCCCTACATCCTCTCCAGAATGTATTGATTTTGCATTGTTAATGACAGCCATTCTGACTGAGGTTAGGTAGCATCTCTTTGTAGCTGTGCTTTGCATTTCCCTAATGGCTATATTTTAATGCAATATATATCTTTCCCTCTACACTGAGAGCTCCAAGCTTGGAGGTTTCTGTTTGTTTTCTCTGTTGCTTCTCTCTCTCTCTCTCTCTCTCTCTCTCTCTCTCTCTCTCTCTCTCTGTCGCTCAACTTTTCTCATGCTACACAAGTGCTCTATTCCTTCTCTACATCACCAAATCTTTTGTAAATTTTATTTGGAGGCAGAGTCTCAAGAACTTGCCCAGGCTGACCTTGAACTTGTGGTGCTCTTGCCATAGCTGCCCAAGTGTCTGGAATTATGGGTGTGTCTCATCATGCCTGGTTTGTTTATTTCTACTTATCTTGGGGAGCAGTTGTTTGTTTCTCTGCTCTTGTACAGTGTTTAATATTTAATAACAACAGATACCCAGTAATCATTTGATGGATGAATGAATGAATGAGAAATGAATGTATGATTTCTTCTTGTCTGTTAATATTAATTTCCTCACTTATAAATTGAAATACTAATATATATTTCATATATTAATTTTAAGAATTAAATAAGAAGTCTTGAATAATAAAGAACATTAAATATGTACCAATGTACACTAGATTTCCATTCACTGAAAGTTGTGATCTGAGCCATTTCACAATAAACAGATGAACCCTAAAAGACCTTTTTTCATTGTACTAAAAGACTTCCCTCCCAGACCTCTTCTTTCCCAAGCTCCAGAAAGCCTTAAGTTCCTCTAGATCCTCAAACTGTACCCAGAGTAACTGTCTCAGTTATAAATAGTGGATGGGCTCAATTTTGCATTGTTTCCCCCACACACTCTTCCCAGAATGAGGTCTGCTGAATCTACTGTTCTCTGCATTCCCACCATTAGCCATGATTGTGAAGTTGAAAAGAGTGTAATTAACGGTTGGATGCAAAACAAGTGTGGAGAATTCATGCAAATCTCCACCAGAAGCCACCTTTGTTGGACGATGCTGATATGCATGTTCTATTTATGCAGAAAAAACCTCCTTCCTTGCCATGCTATTTTTCCTCATACAGGGGTACATTAACCTAGATGATGCCTCTGCCGAATTCTGAGCTAAATATGAGAAGCAGGAGTAGTAGGAACACTATTCTCTTTCTCTTGCCTCCTCTTCCAGCTCCTAAACTCAGTTGCCTCTTAAGAGCTGTTGGAAGCCAGATGCTGTGTTGAATGGTTTGCTGTGTTTCCGTTAGGATCACATTATAACAATTGGGAAAATCTATGTAGGGATTGGTTAGCAGAAAGTCTGTGTATCTGAATGAAATGGAAGAAAACTATAGTGAGTTGTTCCCACGCGCTGGGCAAAGAATGCTTGGGGGTAGATGGGTCTTCTGTGTCTTGGTGAGATGGAAAGAAATGAAAGCTCACCAGACAGACTGGATTTTAAACTCTCACTTTTTTTAATTTAGGCATATTAACATCTCTAAGTACACAGCATGATTAATGATCCATGTCTTAAAACTTATTGGAGATGCTTATATGAAAGCCTTTTTTGTAGCATCATGATTGTCATACTTGTTCTGCACCGTTTTACTATTTTCCCCTGATTCATGTTCTAGGGTAAGGTGACTTTGTCTGGTATATCCCAATCTGCCTGGTAAACTCCATATGGAGAAACACACTTTCCTAACTTGAGAGGACCTCAGAATCCATGTACATTTCTTAGCATGATTACCTCACACCAGCTGAGGCTTTAATCCTCTTAGCCTAACAGCTCACATGTGGTTTCAACCTTGGCTCTGCACCTGTTGACATTTGGATATCACTGACGTTCTCTTTTAGACAGAAAATTGTCCTTTCCACCCCATGTTTTGATTCCCTTATTAGCGCCTACTCACAAGATACATGCAGAACTCAGCTAGACTGTAGAACAAAGATCTGACGTTTAGATGGGTTAGAATTAAAACCACCCAGGAGATCATGGGGCAGTTTTGAGCCTGACTATTCCATCACACAGTTTTTAAGAAAAACATTTTTGAAAAACTCCTATGTGATGAATAAACCTCTTGTATTGGTGAAAGCAAATGAAGTTCATCTGTATTAACAAATAACAAAATCTCAATTTATTATCAGAAAAATGTTGTCCATATTCTGCTACCTATTCAAATAGGTCAGCAAAAGGAATCTTCCTATCACTGTCACTCAAGGACTCAGGCAGCTGGAAAGTCCCTCTTCATACAATTACAAAGTAGGAGAAAGAGAAAGGTGACAAATAAGCACAGATTCTGGAAGCTTCAATACAAAATAATGAACGGCACTTTCATAATCCCTGGCCAAGGCTAATCACATGGTCATGCTTAAATAGTGGCTTGTGTCTCCTTAGGTGAACTGAATATTTGAAAACATCACTAAGATTGCTACACTTCCCCTTGATTACTAAGCTTCGCCTTCAAATTCTCAGAACACCAACACCCACTCATGAAGCATCATACAGTTCTGAGCACAAATCCTGGGGACTTTCTATTACTGAGCAGCTGCCGTGTCTCCGATACTAAGCAAGGCAATTCCACCTGTGCTTCTTCCTTGCTTGGTCTCATGAAGACTGCCTGAATGGGGTTAGGCAGATTTGGAATCCTCTGGCCTCCAACGGAGTCAGTTGCTTCTCCCTGAAGGGGGATCTTCTTTTGCCTTTTCTCGTGTCCCCCGTGCCCATCTTCTACTGGAATGCAGGATGCTCACTGTGCCGTCTCCTCAGAAAGATGGTCAGCCCTCCAGTGCTGCCACACAGTGTAGTAGAGAGGTCTCAGCAAACCTTAGGTCTCCCACCCAGCAGTGACCGGGTCAAGTAATAGAAATCTCTGAACCAAAACCCCACAATAATCTTTTTGCTGACTAATTACCATAGTTCTATAGTAGGAACATATATCTTGATCTTATAAGCTGCAGCAACCATGTGGGAGTAGAGGGGAATGCTGAACCGGACATGTGGCATCCAGTATTAGTGTTGTAACCTTCCTGCAGTCCCTCTGGAAAGCCTTGATGCCCCTCATGGTTCTTCTCTGTCACAAGGCCCTGGATTCCATGTCCCGTTTACCTGCCTACGGTTCCTTCTGGTCCTCAGTGGTTTTACGTCTTAGAATTCACCTTCTGTCTCAGACATCTCTCCTTCCCGGGTTCCCTCCCATCATTTGAGCATTATCATATACTCTCAAAAATTCTGAACTTAGGTTGAAGCCCTGCTGCGGCTCCAACTTCCCTACTCAGGTAGGAGGAAAATTCCCTGAGTGTCACCTTGTACAAATACCAAGATGAGTTCTCCCAGGTTGCTAATTTATTTTTTCACTCAGTTACAGTTCTTACAGATTTTATTATGGTGGTACGAGACCTGTGGGAGCAAGAACATTTTCCCTTCCCATACAAATAGACTCTAAATTCGTTTGGAGAAGGAAATGAAGGTTACTCAGATGTTGACAGCTGATAATCTTGTCAGCCTGGACCTAAAGACTTCAATGCTCAGACCCCAGGTCCCAGAAGGCTTATGGAAATAGTAGCCTGTGCCAACATATGGCAAGGCTCTGTCTCCATTGGGTCACTTCCAACTGGGAATTTCCTGGGTATAATGACCTCCAAGTGGTGAAAATGTGGGAAAACCTCTGAATTTGGAAAATAGAATCCTTGGTTTAAGACCTGGCTCTTCCATGTGTTAGCTATCTAAAGTGAGGTTTGTCTCTCAAACGTCAGTGTTCCCATTTGTCAAATGGGGATGAGATATACTCTGCTCTACTTGCTAAAACTCTTGTAAGAAGTCAGAGCAAAATGAGACATGTGATAGGTATGCAAGCTTCTCTTGCTGGAAGGATGTGTAGATATTTTTCATGAGCAATGTGGGGGTTGATATGTCCTTAGATAAGGAGCATTGAAGAGAAGCTGGTCAATATCACAGGAACATTTTCTTTCCAAACCTCATTAGTTCTTTCTATATTTCTATGAAGTCTGAGGTTAAAATATTAGAATTAATGGAGGCATTTGTGCTAAAGGATTCTGTTTCTTATGCTATAAAAATGGCATCAATTCTACAAGTTAATGTTATTAAATAAGATTAATGAATTGCTAAGTTTGTTTCATGTCAGCACTTTTGATGAACAGGGCCAGCAAGGGCTCTTTCCTATTGCATAGATTGCCACCAATCAGCAGTGTGACCTTAGGCAAATGACTTAAGCTCTCTGGGTCTCTTTCTTACTTGGAGAACTTGGTACTGTTATCAATCTTATAAGGCTAAGTATAAATATTAAATGATAAGATGTAGGAAAGATGGCTGAGGTGCTTGGAAGATACTAAATATTCAGTGTCCACCATCACTATTAGAATGGGTGGGACCCACCACATAGCTCAGAGGATTAAAGCACCTGCAAGCGGGTTCAGGGGTGGGTGTTCAATTCCCAGCCCTGCCGTGCCAACCCCACCTCCTGAGCGCGCTGAGATGGCAACTGAGACTGGGTGTGGTGGCTTGTACCTGTAATCCCAGCTCTTGAAAGGCTATAACCAGGCAGTTCACTATGAGTCTGATCTAATAGTGAGACCCAGAACACCCTGTAGACCCTTCCTTAAAAAAAAAAAAAAAAAAAAAAAAAAAAAGAATATCACACATATTAAACATGGGCAGGGTGTAGGACTAAGGAAAAATAAAAAAAATCTGGGGTGGGGGACATAGACTTTTAAAACTTTTAATTAAATCTGAATAGATTGTGAACGTGATGTGGGAGGAAGGAATTCAGAAAGGAAGCAAATCAGGAAGGCCAGTAAGTGCAAAGATGCCAGCTGACAGGATAGGTGCATTGAAGGGAAAAGGGGAGTGAGAAATCTTAAAATTTTATTTTAAGGAGTAATTTTAAAGGGACGTGAGGAATGTCATAGTAGTTAGAGACAAATGGAGAAATAGGGTAATTCTTCTGCAGGCCCTTCCTGAACGTTGAACTTTGGTAAAGTTCCAGCCTTTACAATTTGGCCTTCATGTTTACAAATTCATAAACTCCATTTATTAACATGAACCACACCTATAAAAAAAGCTATTGGAACTAATAAGCAGTGGATTTTTAAAAACTTAATTGCTTGTTCTCCCTTATCCCAACATCTCTCTCTTTTTTTTTTTCAACATCTTTCTCACTTCAATAAATTCTGGGTGTCCCAAACCACTCATCTTATATATCTAATTATCACCAAATCGTACTTGCTCCGCACACTAAATTTCTCTCCAGTCCATCTACAGTCTCATCCCCAGAGTGCTCATCCTTGTCTTGGAAACTACCCTGGCTTTCTTGAATGTCCTTAACAGTCTCCTAACTTTGTTTCCCTGCTGGCACTTACTGTGTACCCTTCGAACACACAAAGAAGCTGCTTTGTGAAAGGACATGATTTATTGAAATGCATTCCACATGTAAAACATTGAGCTAGGTTTGAACCTGTGTATACAAAAATACAATTAAGCATTGCTGTGCATTTAGTGCTGTGCTTCTTGTTAATGCTTTTTTCCACAGAGTGGCTAAGTAGATAAATATTGCTAGACTAGAATCAATAGGAGCCCTTAAAATATCCTAAATCACACACACACACACACACACACACACACACACACACACACACACTCCCATTCTCCCACCAGACTACACCAGGCTTAATCCCCTGCTCAATCTTACAACACCTGCTGGTCCTGTCATTAACATCAACAAATAATGAAAAGCTGTACTAATAACAATTATCATAATAAATTGGCCTTTGATTACATCTGTCATCTGAGAATTTCAAAGACTTTACAAACATCAATTAGTAATTACAGCTCCATGGATGGCTAACAGGGAGCAGGGATCATTAAGGTCAGATAAGAGCTGTGCAGGGACATAAGAGACAGCTCTGGCTCAGACTGGTTCAGACGTGGGGGTTGCTGGCTTTTGATGGGGAGTCTAACACCCTCTTCATGGTGCCCAGAGGAACCACATTCCTGGCATCCCAATTAGGGGATAATATTTACAGCTATTCCATAGCCTCAAGTTCCTGTTGCTAAGGAATGAGAGGTGTGAAATGTAGTATGAGAAAACAGCTTATAGATCACCCCGCTCTATTTGTTTTTAGAAAAAGAAGCTAAAGTCCAGTATGGAGAAGTGATTTACTCCAGATGAGAACCATGACTTAAACCCAGTTCCTAAAAAATTAAAATTAAACACAGTTCTCCCACATCTCATGTTCACTTGTTTGCTCTCCAAATACTGATCCTTAGGTGCCTTCTCCTTTCAGGAGATGTTGTTAGTGATAATGATCCCATAGTCTTTTATTAAGTGCTTACCCTTAGTCAGGATGGAATACACATGGAGAAAAGGTAATGCTCCTGCCCTCCAGAATTCTCATTCCAGTGGGAAAGACAGGTATGAAAATTAATGTGTGTAATAAACAGCATCAAGTATTTAGGTGGCAGAATACTGGGTGTGTAGCTGTAAGTCTGAAGGTAGAAGTGCCTGGGAAAATCCACAGAAAAAGTGACATTTTAGGAAACTATTTATTTGACACAGGGTCTTGCTACACAGTTCAGACTCATAATGATTCTCCTGTTGCAGGCTCCCCAGCACTGGGATTACAGGTGTACACCACCACTCTGTTTTGGTGGCTGGTGTGCTGCACCCAGGGTTCCAGGGCCAGCATGGCATTCAGTACCAGACATCAAACCTGGGTCCTTGTGCTTACTAGGCAGGCACTTAGACTGCTAAGCTATCTCCCTAACCCAGAAGTGATATTTGAGTTGAATATTGAAAATTAAGTGGACATTTCCTAGGCAACAAGGAGATGGAAGAGAGATCTTGTATTTTCATGGAAGCCCCAAAATTGAGGGCTCCATGGTGCATCCAGAAAGATTTGTTTGAATTGGAGAACAAGAGAGAGAAGACTTACAGGGGTTCTTCTGTGCCATGCTGAGAGTTTGAAATTATTTCTGATAAGAATGGGGAAAATTAGAAAAGTGTCTTGGTGGTAATTCCACTATTGATTTGCTGTGATCATACAGTCATGCATGAGTACTTCCCTGGCTCATCCAGGCACTTGGCACACAGACTTCTGTCTGCCCTAGTGAGTGGGTGAGAAGATATTGCTCCTATCTAGAGATGAGATCCTTCTGCTGGAGGAAGATTCAGGAATTTATCCAGGAAATTTACTCAAGATCACTCAACCAATGACAAGCAAAATTAAAATTTTGGAGATCTAATTTCATTCACTATTTTACACACTTACTTTACTTTGTATTAGAGAAAAAGAGATTCATCTGCTTCCAAGATTTTATGTTTTGACGGTAAATACAGAAGTTGACAATTGAAAGTAAATAAGATCCAAAAGTACAATGCATATTGTGAAAGAGAAATAAACTGCTCAATGGAAAATAACAACTGGGATGGGAGAAAGGAGAAAACAAAGAAGGAAAAGATGATATACAGACAGATAGAATAAGATAAGATAATTATACTACTAATTTCTATAGTTTATTGAAAGGAATAGTTAGTGCTTATATTGTTTGATCAATTTTACATCCCTATGTCTGGTAATCTGTACAACTATTTTGAAAATAATATACAATATAGCAACCATTGTTAATTTCCTATCATCTTGTTTTGAAATTCTATAGCATTTTCATTGTCCTTTTAATTCTCTTTAAATAAAAAAAAGAAATTGATAATTGTCAACCAGAAAACATACATATAAATAGTTTCATATAGTAATGCACTAGATTTGCAAAGAGGAACGTGACAAAGGGCAAATAGAGAGTGTGACTCTGAATGGAATCATCAAGAAAGGCATTATGGAGGGTGATGTAGAAATCAGATCTTGAGAAGTAAAAGTTTTCAGTCATTTCAGGCAGGGGGGTAGGAAATGGGAAGCACCGAAGGACAAGCCAAGCTGAGCATGTTGGGGGATCATAAACCATTCGTGTTCCTTAAAATGAGGCATAGAAAGAACCGGAGGAGAAAGCATTGCTGTCTATGCAGAGCAATGAGGGAAAGAGGAGGGCTTGGCATTTTTAATCTTTAATTCCTTGAGTGTGCTTAGAGAGTTGTAAAGGTAATTAGTGAGATCTTAGAAAATCAAACGGGTTCTCTGGCTAATCAGGAGAGGGGATTGTTTCTCTGAGCTCAGGAATACTGCAAGTGGACTGGTTAGTTTGTGAAAATAGGGGCTGGCCAAATAGCTCAGCAGATTAGTGACTGCAAGCAGGTTCAGGGACTAGGGGTTCAATTCCCCAGCCTGTTATGCCAGCCCAGCCCCTGGGGCATGCTGAGACAGCAACTGAGACTAGGCATGGTGGTGTGTGCCTGTAATCCAGCTCTTGGGAGGCTTTAAACAGGCAGATCACTATGAGTCTAGTAGTGACTCCCTGAACACTCTGTAGAGCCTTCCCTAAAATACAAAAAAAAAAAAAAAAAAAGTGAAAATGGCCGTACTCCCAAAATTGTCATACAGATTCAATGTAATTCTAATTAAAATACCATTAGGACACCTCATAGGTCTAGATAAGACATTCCTAAAATTTACCTGGAACCAGAAGAGATATACACTAGCAAAAACAATCCTGGGAAACAAAGGAAGGGCAGGAGGCATCATAATTCCGGACTTGAAATTATACTGCAAAGCTACTGTGACAAAATCAGCATGTACTGGCATAAAAACAGATCTGAAGATCAGTAGAACAAGTAGAAGATGCAGACACTACTACAAACACATTCAGGCACCTTATCTTTGATAAAGGGGTCAAGCATGTTCACTGGAAGAAAGATAGCCTCTTTAAGAAATGGTCTTGGAAAAACTGGCTCTCTATATGCTAAAGGCTAAAAACAGACCCATGCCTATCACCATTCACTAAAGTCAAATGGATCAAAGATTTAAATATTAAAACAGAAACACTAAATCTACTGGAGGAAAAAGCAGGTAGGAATCTTGAAGAGATAGGGGTAGGCAGACAGTTCATGTGAAAGAAAAAACAAAGGTCACAGGAAATACTTCAAAGAATTAACAGCTGTGAGCTCATCTTATTGAAAAGATTTTGCACACCAAAAAATACCACCACTAGAGTAAAACGAAAGCTCATGAATTTGGAAAAAACTTAGCCAACCCAATAGAGAATTCTATCTAGACTATATAAGGAATTAAAGAAAATCCAGGCCCCCGATTTCCAGGCCCCCAATTCAAAGATATGATCAAATATGGGCATCTGAGGTGAACACACTTCTCAGATGAAGAAATAAAAACTAGAAAAAAAATATATATATATGGAAAAATGCCCACCATCATTGGTCATTTGAGAAATGCAAATTAAAAGAACACTGAGATTCCACCCACCCCAGAAATAGTGGCTATCATCAAAAAGTTAACCAAAGGGCCAGCCAAATAGCTCAGCATATTAAAGCATCTGCAAGCAGGTTCAGGAGCCGGGGTTCTATCCCTGGGCCTGTCATGCTGGCCCTGCCCACCCCCGCTATGCCAACAATTGAGTTTGGCATAGTGGCACATTCCTATAATCCCAGCTCTTGGGAAGTTGTAAACAGGTGGAACCCTGTAAGTCCAATCTAGTAGTGAGACTCTGAACACCCTGTAGACACTTCCCTTAAAAATAAAAAAAAATAAAAAAATTGAAACAATAACAAATGATGGAGGGGCTGTTGGGAAAAGAACCCTTCTCCACTGTTGGTGGGAGTGTAGTCTGGTATAACCATTATGAAAATTAGTGTGGAAATTCCTCAAAAATTATGTTTAGAGGTCCCATTCAACCCAGCTATTCCTTTCCTGGTTATTTATCAAGAACTGAAAACATCATGCCACAGTGATTTATGTGGGCTCATGTCTATAGTAGCACAATTTGTCTTGGGTATATCTTGAAAACAACCCAAATGCACTTAAACTGAGGAATGGCTTTAAAATATGGTCTTTTATACCATAGTGTATTACTCAGCTGTAACAAAGAAACTCTCAAGGCTTTTTGAAATAAATGAATGCAATTAGAGACAATACTCATATGTGAAGTGAATCAGATCAGCACGTATAATCTGAAAGCTACAATAGATGCTGTGAAAGGAAAATAAACTGATCTTAAGGAAGGAACAACTAGGATGTAAGAAGAAAAGAAAACGAAGGAAGGAAGGAAGGAAGGAAGGAAGGAAGGAAGGAAGGAAGGAAGGAAGGAAGGAGAAATATATATGTACATGTATAGGATAGCTTGGATAATTGTACTGCTGATTTCTGCTGTTATACATAAAGGAGCAGTTAATACTTAAATGTTTTTCTCTCTCATTTAAAATTTTTATAATTTTTTAACTCATTGTGCCATGTTTATGTCTCACAATCTGAACAACCAGTTTGAAGACAGCAGAACACAAATCCCTATCATTTTATTTAGTGAAATTCTATATCATTTCTATTTGTTCTACTATTTTTATTCTCTTTAAAAAAACTAACAAAGACTAAATAAATAAAAGAATATGGTTTCCGTGATCCAGGAAAGAGAGGGTGGTGGTGTAGAACCTTGCAATGAGAAGGGAGGCCAAGCAAACATGAATGATTCAGCATATAGAGAAAAAAAAATTGTTGCCTTTAAAAACATCATATTATGAAGCATTTCTAAAATGTCCAAAATAAAGGATATAAGAGAATGACCTCAATATGCTCTTTCTTCAGATTCAACAGTGATTAGCCTGTGGTCATTTCTGTTTTCTCCCTGCTCATATCCTTGGTTCAACCAAATACCTTTAACTCCTTATTATAAGGACCTTCTGAAAATATAAAGAACATTCCTGAACACTCTGTCCAGTTTTCTAGTTCCTGATGATTTAACCCAGTTTCTTTAGGATTCTGCCTTCTTCCCACATTTCCCCTTCTCTTTCCCTTCTTCCCTTTTCTTTGCCTTATTATGTCTCCTTCTCTCTCTTCTTTCTCCCTTTCTAGCTATGTGCCAGCTGACCTATCATTCCTTTTCTCTTAATTAACAGAAATTTATGTTGATGTAATACTACTAGACTCTTCTTTGCTATTTGTCTCAATTATGATCTTTATATTAAAGATAATTTTTAAAACTATTTCTAGTCCAGGATCCCAGGTTCTATTTGGTTGTCATGTCCCTGCACAATTCCTTGCCTGTCTTTCCTGGGCTTTCATGGCATTTCATCTAAAAAGTTACACTCCAGTTATTTTGTATAGCATCCTTCAAGTCAGGTTTGTCTGAAGTATCCTCTCAATTAGGTTCAAGTCATTTATATTTGTCAGAATAACACAGAAGTGATATTGAGTTCCTCTCAAAATATCATTTGAAGAGGCTTAGGCATATAACAATACATCCCATTTCTTTTTTTATGTATTTGGTACAGGGTCTGCAGGGTATACAGGGTCTCATTACATGGATTGGACTTGGAGTGATTCTCCTGTTTTCAGCTTCCCAAGTGCTAGGATTACAGTTGTGTACCGCCACACCTAGTCTCAATCACTGTCTCAGTGTGCCCTGGGGGCAGGGCTGGCACTGGCACTATATCGCATTCTTGATATGTTAACTTTATTACTTAAAGTGTTTTTTATCAAGGTGTTTCCCACCATAAATCTATTATGTCTTTGTAATGTAATATATATATATATATATATATATATATATATATATATATATATATATGCATCTTGCTCTTTATCAAACTTTTGTCTATAAGTTTTGGCAGTTGCTGATTATTCCTATCCAAATCAATTGTTAAGATGCTTGCCCAACAACTCTTGGGTTTTAACTCAGAGACAGAACACAGAGAGATAGGGATCTGTGTTTGCCTTGTATTTATATTCACCAAGGGAGCCTAGAAGTAATGATAGCCAGTAGCCCCCAAATTTCAGTTTACAAGGACTGCTTCCTCATAGATATGGAACTGTCAGGGAGATGGCTCAGTGGAATAAGCGCTTCCCTGGCAAGCGCAAGGGCCTGAATTCAATCCCTGGATCTGCCAAAAAAAAAAAAGAAAATGAAAAATTTGCACTCATAGATATGGAGACTGCCACTGTTATTTCTCTGTTTATTGATACCTATTATGAGAGTAAGTTCCCCTTTCTCATTTTAAGTATTTATTTAAAAATATGTAATATAACAACCATTGTTAATTTTCTTAAAAAAACAAAAAAAATTTATTTATATTTGTATAAAATTAAATATTTATTTATTTGTGTAGTTGTGAGTCCTTATTTTATTCAGTAGCATGTTACTTCTTGTCATCACTTTTTTATGTTTGTGCTCAACTTGTCCTAGATTTAGCTAGTAGAGTCCCCTCAGACATAGTCCTTTTGTCCTTAAGATGTGTCTCCATTAGTTCTTTCTTTTTTAATTTATTGAGAAAGAAATAACAATGACACAGTTTCAAAACAGGTCAGTAGGACAGTTACAATAATTAATACATTGTATATTGTTTTCTTCATAGTAGTTACTCATAGTACAAGACGCAGACATGTTATCTTGTCTAAATACTATTAGTATACATCTTTCTTCTCATTGAACCAAGAGAAAGTAGCTGTATATCTATCCTATTTTGTATACACAGATATATATACATTTTTTTCCACTACAAAAATGGTCCTTCATTTATATCCCCCTTTTTCCATTAGTTCTTTTTTGTTTTGCTTTTTTCATTTTGTGTATTTGGTATAGGGTCTTATTAGGGAGCTTGGACTGGCACTGATCCTCCTGCTTTCATCCTCCCCAGCGTTGGGATTACAGGAGTGTGCCACCATGCCTGGCCTTGGTTGCAGGTTCAGTGCACCCCAGGGGCGGGGCCGGCAGGGCATGTGGGACCAGGGATTGGACTCGATCTCCATTAGTTCTTGGAAAATTCTTTCTCACAAAACATTTTGTGCTTCCTATCGCCACTTTTAGGATGAAGAGGGTCTCATAAACTGAAATTTGAGAACTATTGGCTATCCTTCTAGGCTGTCATGGTGGACAGAAACATAAGGCAAATGTAGATCCATATTATTAAAAACCAAGAGTTCACAAAGATGCCCACAGCTCTACTCAGCACTAGAGTTCATGCCAGCCTTCCGCCACCGATAAATGGAATTCCTTTCCCTGACAATGAAAAGCTTGACTTTCGCTATTCTCAATCCATTTACGTTTTGTTCAACCATAAAATCAAAAAGCTGTTTTCAGAATTATTAAAGTATGTTAGCTTATAAAATGAGTTCAATATATGCTTGCAATTCTGCTTCTGTCTGAATATGGACACCATATGAAGTTCAAGAATAAATCTAGGCTATTTCTTTTTCTTATCCTCGGATATTGCTATGTATTTATTGAAAACGGGGTTAGATTTATTTCCCTTTGTTTCTAATTTTCCCTATCCTTATTGATTTCTTGAATGGTATGGAAAGTAAAACATAGTTTCAAAAGTTCGTTTGTAGAAAAAACTGCATGTAGAAATTTACATACCAGTTCTTTTGCTTCATTTCCATCACCCCCTGTAGGAAATTGATGTCATTAACTTCATGTTTACTTTTTTAAAAAATTATGAGTTTCATGTATATTTTATTTTTCCTGCTTACAACAAATATACATTTTTGAAACATTTTGTATCAGTTGGCAGAAGTACTCTATTTGTATGGTTACAGCTGAGTTTATTCAATTACTTTTATATGTTGACAGACAGGTTTTAAGGTTTCTCAACTGAAAACATTGCTTTAAAAAAGGAATTTGTGCATATGTATTTTTCTATTGTTGGAGGTAGGGATTAAGGATTAATTCTAAGAAGAGGATTTGTTGAATCAAGACATACACTGGCATATAGTTCAGCCAAAAGTTACTGTGTGCCCTTATTTTCTTTTATTTTTTGGTACTGGGAATCAAACTCAGAACCTTGTACTTGACAGGCAGCGCTTGTACCACTGAGCTATATTTCCTGCCCTGCATTCCCTTTCTGAAATGTTCAAGACATTTGCATTTCCTCAGCAATGTATCAGATAATTTCTCCACAGCCTTGCCAGAAGGCTGTGTGGTCTAATTTTAATTTTAGTCCAACTTACATGTAATAAATGATACCTCCATGTGTTCTAATTTACTTTCTTTTATTGTAAGTTAAATTAGTATCTCTTACACTTGAGATATTTTATAGAACTTTTTACTTCTGTATGTCTGCCTGATTTTTAGGGGTTTTTTTATTTTTTGAAATTTCATTCATTTGCATTTTTTTGACAGTTCACAGCAATGCCTTTGTCTTGGTGAGCTAATACAGATACATATTACCTGTTAATCATCATTACTTTCCTATCAGTCCTTGTCTTGTATTTTAAATATTCCTGTGTTCTTGTCTTTTCCTGTTTTGTGCTTTATAACTTCAGCCTATGTGCCTGCGTGCGCACTAGTGCCACCCTGTTTTAGTGACCGGCTGTGCAGGGTCATGCCTGCCAGGAAGAGCAACCCCACCCCGATTCTCTTTTTCCTGCATTTCTATTCATTTTAGATATAAATTTTTAGTGTCCACTAGTGCAGTTTCATAACAGATCTAGTAGTAATTTTACTGGGATTTCATTGAATTCATACATGAATTAAGATGAACTGGCATATGCAAGACATTGAAGTATCTTACTCAAACAGACTTATTTTTCTGCTTGTTCAAGTTTTACTTTTGTGTCTTTCAAGAGTGCTGTAAAAATTTTCTTGATACAACTTTCCTTAGTCTTGTTTATTGCCAAATATTTAATCTTTGACGTTATTGTGAATGGGATTTTTGTTACCACTTTATCTTCATCTGATTATTGATTATAAATATGGACATCACTGGCTTTCATGCAAATTATTTTGTGTCTCTATGCAAAGATACGCACATGCATTCTACTCAATATCAAAAGGTGTTCTTTAACATGTTGAGTGCAGTTTTAGAGAGATTACTAACACCAAGGTCACTACAACTGGTTTCTGATTCTTTCATGTGCTATTTATAGCTTATCCCATTCCTTTTTTCCCCTCCTGAATAATGTTTTAAGTGTGACCTTCATATACAGAAATATCATTTTGCTTTGTGAGCTAAATTAAAATCTTTCTCATTTAATTATAAGAGTTAAACTAACTCGAGTTAAACTAACTCAGACTCTTCGAGATGATTGACATGTTTAGTCTATCATGTATTTTTATATCTTAATTCATTATATTAATTTGTAACATTTACCATGTACTTTCTTTACTCTTGTTTTAAAATGTCATTTGATATATAGGGGTTTATATTTTTGTTCTAATATTCGCTTCTTTTCTTACATATTTAAATAGTATCTTTAATCATATCTTTTCTCCTTTATCCTTTTCCTGCCTGGTTGGCCAGTTTAAGTGCTATCCATTGTCTTTTATCTATTGTCTTATAACAATAAATAATCTTATTTTACTCTTCTCTTTTCCTATTTCTTCTTTCATATTTTTACTTAAGTTCTTTCTACATTGTCAGAAAACACATTGATTCTGCTTTCAACTATGTCTTAGTTTATTTTTAACTTAGATTAGCAAGGGCCAGCCAGATAGCTCAGCAGATTAGAGCACATGCTTAGGTAGACACAGGGGCTGGGGGTTCAATCCCCAGTGTGCAGCGCCGACCCCACCCCTGGAGCACACTGAGATGGCCATTGAGACTGGGTGTGGTGGTGCGTGCCTGTCATCCCAGCGTTTGGGAGGCTGAAAGACAGGAAAGATCACTATGAGTCCAGTCTGTTTAATGAGACCGTGTCGAACCTGTACTAAATACGTAAAAAAGAACCTTAGATTTGCTATTAAGTATATTAAATGCTTACCAGAAGTCCTTTTCAATTTTACTTTTTAATTAACGTGTATTAATTATACACATTAGTTGCACTCAGTGTAGTATTTCAACACAAACCTACAGTGTGTGCTGACTCAAACTGGCTAATTAGCATTTCTCCTTCATTATCTTTTTTTTCATGTATGGAGCCTCTGAGCTGCTGTCTTCTAGGTCTTCTTAAAACACACTGTGGACCGTAGTCACTACACATGTTGTGGGGCCCAGGAACACATTACTCCTGGGTGTTGGTGCCTATTATTCAATCTCCTTTGCCTTTCTCTGACACCCTGTCAGCGTCTAATAATCAATATTTTACATGAAGATCTAGTTTTTCCTTTTAGTTTCCACATAAGAGACAACAGAGCATTTTTCTGTGCCTCGCTTATGTCACTTAACATAATGGCCCCCAGTCTCATACGTTTTTGCTATAAATGACAGAATTTCACTTTTCCTTATGCCTGGATAATACCTTGTGCACATACAGTATATTTTCGTTTTCCCATTGTCTGTTGATGAACACCGATCAGATTCCACATCTTGGCTACTGTGAATATTCGCAAAACAAAGTGAGTGTGCAAGTATCTCTTGGCCACGCTGATTTAACTTGCCTTGGATATATACCCAGAAGTAGCATAGCTGGATTATGTGTAGATCTATGTTTTTAGTGTTTTATTTATTGTATTTTAGAGAAGGGTCTATAGGGTGTTCAGGGTCTCACTACTAGGTCAGACTCGCAGTGATTTGCCTGTTTACAGCCTCCCAAGAGCTGGGATTACAGGCATGCACCACCATGTCCAGTCTCAATTGCCATCTCAGCGCACCCAGATGTGTGTGTGGCAAGCAAGCCCGGGGATCAAACCTCCAGCCCCTGCTCCTACTTGTAGGCACTTTAATCCACTGAGCTATTTGGTAGGATCTAGTGTGTGTGTGTGTGTGTTTTTTTAAGAAATCTCCATATTATCCTCCCTAGTTGCTACACAAATTTACATTTCTACTAACGATGCATAAGATTCAATCCCCGGCACCACATGTGGCACTGACTGTGGGTGCACTGAGCCTGCCACCAAGACCGGGCATGGTGGCACAAACCTGTAATCCCAGTGCTGGAGAGGCTGAAAACAGGAGGATCGCTATGAGTCCAAGCTGCATACTGAGACCCTGTACCAAATACAAGAAAGAGAAAGAAAGAAAGAAAGAAGAAAGAAAGGAAGGAAGGAAGGAAGGAAGGAAGGAAGGAAGGAAGGAAGGAAGGAAGAAAGAAAGAAAGAAAGAAAGAAAGAAAGAAAGAAAGAAAGAAAGAAAGAAAGGAAAGAATTTCTTATTTATCTCTTCCTTAGCTTTTGTTTTTGGTTTGTTTGTTTGATTGATTTGCTTTGCTTTGTTTTGATTTGATCTACCTTTTTTTTTCTTTTTGGCCAAACTGGGGATTGAACTCAGGCCCTTGCATTTGCCAGGCAAGTGCTTATTCTACTAAGCTATCTCCCCAGCCCCCTGTTTTACATTTTACTCATGGCTAATGATTTGATATTTTCTCAGGCATGGCCACCAACAGAATATTTTTACGTGGATTCCATTCAAGTCATTTGCCTTTTTTTTTTTTTTGTCTTTTTGAGACAGGGTCTCACTATGCAGTTCAGGCTGGCCTTAAGCTCACTTTGTAGCTCAGGCTGGTCTCGAACTCACAACAATCCTCCTGTCTCAGCCTCCCGAGTGCGCCACCACTCCCAGCCATTTGCCCATTTTAAAATTTGATTACTTATATCTTGTACTGTTAAAGAATTATCTTTTAGATCATTGTATGTTCTAGATAATAATCCTCTGCCAAGAGAATAGTTAGAAGGTATTTTCTCCAGTTGTATATGTTCACTGTCTGCTGTTTCTGTAGCTCTCAGAAGCTTCTTGGCTTGGGACAATCCCAGCTGTCCCTTTTTGTTTTTGATTGCTGTGCTTTTCAACATCATACACTCGGGCCGGGGAGATGGCTCAGTGGAATAAGCGCTTCCCTGGCAAGTGCAAGGGCCTGAGTTCAATCCCTGGTTCTGCCAAAAAAAAAAAAAAAAAAAAAGATCATACACTCAAAATGATTGCCTACACCCATATCTGAAAGTGACTCTCATGTTTTCTTTTAGTACTTTCAGGGATTAAACTTAGGTCTTTGTTTTAAATTGATTTTTATCCAAGGTATAAGATACCTTTGCATATAAGTGTCCAATTTCTCCAAACTATTCATTGAAGAGATTTTTTCTTTCTACAATGTATGTTTTAGTGCCATTGTTGAGAATAAGTGGGCTATGGATGAGCAGATTTGGTGTTGAGATCTCTATTCTCTTCCACTATCCTATGTGTCCATGTGTAGGCCTGTTCTGTATCATGCTCTTTTGGTTACTATAGATCAATAATATGGTACGAAGTTAGGTATTGTGATGTCTTCAGCTTTCTTCCTTTTTTGTTTGATATAGATTTGATTATTTTGGGTCTTTTGTCTTTTCATATAAATTTTAGGATTTTTCTATAGAAGCATTATCAGTATTTTGTTGGGGATTGTACTGAATTTGTAAATCACTTAGTATATATTTTACCTGTAGCAATACTCGTCCCTCTAACTTATGAATGTAAATTCTATTTTTTGTAACTTCTTCAGTTTATTTTATCAGTGTTTAATAATTTTCACTGTAGAAATCTTTCCTTTATTTGATTAAACTTAATAGCAGGTGTTTTATGGTTTTGCATAGCCATGGTGAATGAGATTCTTTTTGACAAGTTAATTACTTAAGTATAAAAATGCTAGTATTTTTTACTATTGTTTTTGTATCCTGCAACTTTACTAAATCTCTTTATTAGTCTTTTGGTGGTGTCTTTAGGTTTTACTATATATAGAATGATATAACCTGCAAGCAGGATTAATTTGACTTCTTCTCTTCCTTTTTGTGTGCCTTTTATTTCTTTCTATGCCCTAATTGCGCTGCATGAAGCTTCCATTAAAATATTGAATGAAAATGATAAGGCAGACAAGCTAGTCTTGTAAGAATCTTAGGGGCAACATTTTCAGGGACTCACCGTTCAGTTGGCTGTGCGTGGGCCATGTGTGGCCATCACCACCATCACCATCGTTAGTATTATCCTGAGAGCTGTTCCTCCTATCATAATTGGATCAGGGCTTTTATTACGAATTGATGTTAGATTTTGTTGAATGGCTTTTACACATCTAATGAGATGATCCTACAATTTTTATCTTTCATTCTGGTGTTGTTTGTACTACATGTACTGAATTGCTTATGTTGGTCCACTTGTATCCCTGGAATAAGTCCAACTTGATCATAGTGAATGATCTTTTTGATGAGCTATTGAATATGATATGCTAAGGCCTTTTAAAGAAGTTTTGTACCTGTGTTCATTAGGGGTATTATCCTATAGTTTTCTTCTTAAAAATCAGCAAAGAAAGATCAGCATCAAAATATACTACAGACCAAGCTGCCTGATGATTAAATAGAAAACATTTTGTCCTGGAGCTACTGAGTATACATTCTTTTCTTTAGCCGTTGAAAAATTCTCTAGAATATACAATGAATTAGTCCATAGAAGAAATCTTAACGAATGCAAAAAACTGAAATTTTATTCGGTATTTTTCTTCTCACTACCATGGAAGCAAACTAGAAATCAAGACTAAAAAAGTTTAGAAATTATGCAAAATGTATGTAGATGAACAACACACCTTTGAACTAAAAAAAATGGTCATTGAAGAAGTAAAATTGTCTTTAATTTATCAAAGAAAATGTAAATGAAAACAACATTCCAAAACTTGTGAGATACAGAAAAATCAGGCTCAGTGGTCCTTGTGCCTGCCTGGCAAATGCAAAGACCAGAGTTTGATTCCTAGTACTGCATGCCATCCCAGCCCCACACCATGCTGGCCACCGAAACCGAGCATGGTGGCAAATGCCTGAAATCTCAGCACTGGGAAGATGAGACAGGAGGATCACTATGAGTCTGAGCTGCAAAAGACCCTGCACCAAATAAATAAATAAAAATAAAAGATTTTTTTAAAAAATTTAAAAGAAAAACCTGTATTAAGTTTTTAATAGGTAAGTACATTGAAAAGAAACGTATTAAATAAATGAAGAAATTAAGCACCCTAAGGACTTGGAAAAGCAACAACAATGCAAATCCAAAATTAATAGAAGGAAAGGAATAACAAGGATCTAAGCAGAAATAAATGAAATCGAGACTAAAAAAAGAAATCATATCAATAAAACAAGGAACTTTTCTTTAAAAGACAAAAAAGTGAATAAATGAAAATGTAGTTACACTATAAGTATAAAAATTTTATACTTATAAAGAGAGAACACCCACTTTAATAAAATCAGACATAGGAAAAAGGAGACATTATAACCAGTCCCACAGAAATACAAAATATCAATGGGGACTATTGTAAGCAAATATTTGCTGGCGTATTTAAAAACTTAAAAGAAATGGGTTAATTCTGGACATATATAATATGCCAAACCAAGTCCTGAAGATACACATAAAGAACCTGAAAGGACCAGTAATAAACAAAGAGAATGAATCAGTAATAAAACAATCTCCCAATCAAGAAACCCCGTCACTGGGGCCTGGGAGATGGCTCAGTAGAATAAGTGCTTGCCTGGCAAGTGCAAGGGCCTGAGTTGAATCCCCGGTTCTGCCAAGAAAAAAGAAAAAAGAAACCCCATCACTATATGGCTTCACACCTGTATTATGCAAATCTTAAACAATCTCTTAACTATTCCAAAACATTGGAAGGAGCGAACCCTTCTAAACTCAATCTGAGGCACACATCTGTGATCCCAGTACTTGGAGAACTGAGACAGGAGGCTCATTTCCAAGTGCAAGATCCTGTCTCAATAATCCAAAGCAAACAAACTAGAAAATTCATTAAAACGAGTTATGCGTATTCTCTGTGTTTTTGATGTCGAAAACTATTTTACTATAATTTTCCAATCTGAAAAACAAGTCTTGCCATAAGTTCTTGGTTCATTCTTTCTTTGAACTTCTTAAAAGTGTTGGCCTCATTATTTTTTACTTCGGATTTTGTTTTTCATAAGTCTCACGATAGTCTAATTCTCTTGCCCCTGTGAATTATTTGATCTTTTTGCCTAGAGATTTGTGGGAATTAAAATAATTTAATATTTTTACTAGAAAATGACCTCGGGTTTATCTTTTCCTCAGATTTCCCCAGAATCCTAAGTATCCTTCCACTTCACGGGCTCAGGTTTTCATTTAACTTGAATAACTATTAGATTGTTGCTATGAGTCTTTACCTGTACACTAGCTTTGTCTGTCTTCTTGGGGATTCCAAGATTTACCTGTTGGATCTTTGCTTCACTTTCATTTTCACTTACCCTTATCTTTGTTGTTTTGCTCTCTTCCCTGAATGCTCCTAATGAATATCTGTAAATTTACTCTTGCTTTCTGAGATGATTCTGCCTTTTTTCTTTCATTTTTCATCTTATTTAAATCAACTCTACTTTTTCTTAATTTTCTGAGTATTTCAATTTTAAAATGTATTTCTAAATTTTTAAATAATTTTATTGAGAAACAAATAGCAATGAGACAATTTCAAAACCAATTAGTTGGACAGTTTCAATAATTAATACATTGTATAATGTTGTCTTAGTGGTTACTCACTGTATAAGATGCTGGCATGATATCCTGTCCACAAACACTATTAGAACAAATCTTTCCATTCACTGAATTCAGAGAATGTGGCTGTATATCTATCCTATTTTGAATATACAGATACAAAGTGGTTGTTCATTTGTGTCCCCTTTTCTGTTTAGTTTATTCCATTGTCATTTAAATATTATAGGTGTGTGCATTCAGCAAAATATTCCAATATAGTCTAGTAGTCCATAATAGTAGTGTGTTTTCCATAAGAGTGGCAATGTCAGAAATTGTTGACTTGAGCCTTTCACAGCTCAGCATATTAATATGGCTTTACTTTTTATACTTCATTTTTTTATATTTTTCTGCTGGATGGTTAAGACCAAGATAAACCAAGACCTATATAATAAGAAATGTACCTTTTGAATCTGATAAGGTCAGTCAAATCCCCTCAGGATTTATCCTGAAACCCTGTACTGCAGTTTGTAGATCCTTTGTTAGTGTCAGCCATGTGGATGCATCACGGCCATTGCTTAAACTATTTGCTCTCTGTGAAAGCCTGAGAGAAAGTTTTTTCTCCATGTGAATGTCCTTAGGCACACTATACATCATCAGTCACTTTCCGCTGTGGCCCCTTAATCTCCTTGATCAGAAAATTTTGGACACAACTGTGTTACATGTTGTTACAGTACAGGTTCTCCTATGTCCTGAGTCTTCACTGACCTTGAAAGGCTAGGGCCAAAATGTTGGCTGTCCTTTCAGCCCTTCTTTTTCTCTAATCTTTGTTTTGCAAACTTAGGTTGTTAACCCTCCAGAAGAGGAGCTTGTTGTTATTACCCTACAACGTAGGCAGCTAAGCTTAACATCATAAAGAAATCAACCAACCTCAAATGCTGGAGAGGCTGTGGGGAAAAGGAAACCCTTCTCCACTGCTGGTGGGAATGTAGACTGGTGAAGTATTTATGAAAATCAAGTTGAATACTCCTTAAACACAACTAGGACTGGAAATCCCATTCAAACCAGCTATCCCCCTACTGGGAATTTTCCCAAAGGGTCTGAAAACATCGTATTTTAGTGATATATGTGTACCTATGTTTATAGCAGCATAATTTGTGATAGCTAAATCTTGGGAACAACCAAGATGCCCATCACCTGAGGAAAGGATGAAAAAGATGTAGTATTTTTATACAATGGAATATTACTCAGCTATAAAGAATGAAAAACTCGAAGCCCTCATATTTGAGTGAATGACAGTTGAATATATACTGATAAGTAAAATAAACCAGTCCCACAAGTGTAAATATCATATAGTCTCCCTAGTATAAGAACTCAGTAGAAGAAATATGAATAGAAAGGTGTAACACAATTAAAAGGAAAGCAAAAACTTTAAGATTAGACATTGAAGAGAGGGCAAGCAGAAAAGCTAGGAAACATGACAGGGACAAAGCCATACATTTATATGTACAAGATGGGTAAGGCAATTGTCCTGAGAATCTTCAGGAGGTTTTCGAAACAAGAAGTCAATTGGTAGTATTCTCACCCTGACTAATTATATGTGCTGATACCTGTGAACTACACAACTGCACTGAAGATAGCAGTGTGTAATAGTAGGGTCATGCTTGGAATGCCTGTCATTCTGGTCTTCTAAATACGTACTGCTGGTCATGACATACCAGTTACTGCCATGCTGTCTCTCAAATAAATGTTTGCTTAAAAACAAGGTTAAGGAGCCAGGGAGATGACTCAGTGGAATAAGTGCTTCCCTGGTAAGCACAAGGGCCTGAGTTCAATTCCTGTTTCCACCAAAAGAAAAAAAAAGGTTAATAAATGAAAACAAGAAACAAGAAAAACAAAACGTCACAGGACTGTCCTGCTGTATATGGTCAGATTTCTAAACTTCTGTGTAAAAATATGTAATTATCTAAGGTTTTTTCAAATATATAATATAATTCATTACGAAGTATTTATTTTATTTTATTTTCTTCTGTTTCATAATTATTTCCTTGGCCTGGGTATATTTTCATCATTTGTGATATTTTGACTTTTCCATTTATGTATTCTTCAGAAAAGAGTTTTATTAGGTACTTTCATGTAATTTTATTTTACAGAGGAAAAAAAAGATAAAAAGAATAATTTTATTTTGTAAATTTAGGCTGATTTATAGGATTCCTAGTCCAAAAACACACATTTTAAAAAATGAATGACTTTTAAAAATTATAGGTAGTAGCTTTAGGTTCTGAACTTTCGTTTTTGTTTTTCTTTATTCACCAGGGGAGACTAAAATTTTCCCTTGCTCTTCTACTCATAAGTATCTTATTTTTGAAAGGTGTTTCTCCCTTATATCTTTTACCCTAAAATGATACCAACTGAAGACTACTAACTTGAATTATGTATTCTTTCAGATTCTTTACCTAGCCTTCTCTTTTGATAAACCGTAAATTACTTTTAATATTCTCACATGAGATATAGACTTTGTCTTTCTGGAGACTATTCAGGCGAACTCTATTAGCTTACCTCTTCTTTCCTCTTGCAAATATTTTTCCACATAAATATATATATATATATATATATATATATATATATATATTTCCATATATATATTTCCATATATATATTTCTATATATATATATTTCCATATATATATTTCCATATATATATATATATATATATATATATATATATATTCTTTGCTGTACGCAAACTCTTGTGTTGAAAACCTTAGAGATATTTCATTCAAATGAAGTTATTATTTTACCAGTAGAAACCATGAGGTTTTGAGACATCTTTGTACATTACCTTTGCTGTTCTAGACTTTGATTGATTGATTTTACTTCCCTGTGTCATTTCTGAACAGAATATGAGACTTCTTAATGTTAGCATTTACCAATTTCTTCAGCTACCTAGAGCCAGAAAAACTTAATTGTTGATTTGGTTTTGGAGGTGTTGGAATTGGAAGAGTTGGTGATACTCCAAAGATTTTTAATTTATCGAATTTATTGAATAGATGATGCTGAGATTGAATTAAATGCAAAAAGGACTATTAGTGGATAAAGCTTAGAGAACTGAAGAAGAAATAATTCTTATGAAAATTTGTGTGTTTGATTGTGAATGTTTAAATACACACATAGCTATATTAACCTAAATCTTGGGAATATTAATGTTAGAAACAGGTTTTTAGGAGGTATGATGACTATATATATGGGGTTTTTTTGTTTGTTTGTTTTTGTGGAGCCAGGGATTAAACTCAGGTCCTTACACTTGCCAGGCAAGCACCTATTCAACTGAGCTATCTCTCTGGCACCATGATGACAATATTTAAAGCCCTTTAACTTAGTTAGAAAGTTAAAATATAGATGATAAAAAAGAACATAAAACTAAGACACAGGCTATATCAAAGTCTGGTGGTCGAGCAAAGGATAAATACATAGCCAAAACAAACCAAGCAAAGAAAAAGATAAAGCACACAGAGAACAGGGAGAGGTATAAGAAAACCCTGTAAAGTAGCATAATAACAACAAGGCCAAGAGGAAAAAATAGGTCAAAGGAAGACCTATCCACTGAAGCTGGTGTTGATGAGAAATTCAATAAAGTGGAGTTAGGAAAGTGACCATTAGGACTGACCATGTAGAAGTCTTTGACTTTGATGACAGCATTCAACTGAAGCAAAAGAGCAGACAGGGCTGGCCAGATAGCTCAGTGGATTAAAGTGCCTGCTTAGGCAGGCTCAGGGACCAGGGTTTGATCCCCAGTGTGCCTTGCCAGCCCTGTTCCCAGAGCGCTGAGACTCTGAATGAGACTGGGTGTAGTGGCATGGGCCTGTAATCCCAGTGCCTGAGAAGCTGAAAACAGGAGGATCACTATGAGTCCAATCTGTGTAGTAACATCCTGTAGACCCTGTACTAAATACATTTAATAAAAAGGGCAGAAAACAGGTGAGTTGAAACAGTGGAGTTCATAACCTAGGGAGAGAACGTAAAAAAGAAGATGGCAGAGCTTGGGTTTGGTTGTAAGTTTTCTAGATGGACTGACCTGGTATAGTACTTAGGGGCTTCCCTACTCAGAGTCTGACCCAGACCTCTGCCTATTGCTGAAGCAGAAATTAATTCTGCCCAGGAAAATCTCACAAGGTGGGGGTGAAATGTGCCTGCCTAACACAGTATCCCACGATAACCAGCTATTCTATAGCCTGAAACTTCACTGAGCTTTCTCTCAATGAGCAAGGGTCCTCAAGTGCCAGCAATAGACCTGTTAGTAACCCAAGCTCAAATGATATGCAGGCCCCATTATCCTTTAAGAGGCATCCCCTGTGTGCTTTCCTCAGAGGGTGAATTTACTACATTATCTCCTTAAGGGTTCTGAGTTCCTCAAAGTTTCCCAAGCCATCTGTTTCCCTTTTCCATCTTGGACCTTCTGATTGCTCAGGGTGCTACATTAATACAAAGCACAATTTCTTTTTGTTTCACACTGCTTAACCTGTTTTCTAAAATAAACTTGTGCTATACCATCTTTGTGTGTCTACAAGGTAACCCCGAAAAGAAGCCAAATGGCAAAAGAGTATTTCCCTACAGATGCCTCAGAAAAGAAGACCACTTGCTTATAGGTTATTTTGCATTTTAGTGCATATTACCATCCATGTAATCTTTGGAAATATCATTTTATCTTAGCTCATGAGGAAAAATAACCCGTATGATACTATTCACCTCACATCCTTGTTGCAAGAGTGGGAAGATATCAAATATGCTAAGTAAGTACTCTTGAAAAGAAGACGCTATTCTCTCCTTTCAGTTTCTTCTTCCATTGGCTAGAACATGATAAATGAGTGAGTCCCACTGAGGCCAAACTGCAGCCTCGGGATCAGTGCAAAGGAATCGAGGGAAGTCACACTGAAGGAATATGGAGCTGTAGACCCGCCAATATCAGGACACAGACTCATCCACAAACATGGGATGTGGAGGGGGGTGGGGTTTCTAGATTGAATGCAGCTGCGTCATGCTTCAGAAGGTAAGGGTGTTGAGCACAGGGTCACCCAGCCGCTCTCCTCATCCAAGGCCCTGCTGTCTGTTGGCTACACCATGCCGCCACCTTCCCACAAACTAGGTTATCTGTTGTGCTAAATCCATTCTTTGTACAACAGCCTCTACATCTAAAACATACAAATCTCAAATTTATATTCTCCCTGCTTATGTGATCCTTGGATGGCTCCTTCTAGTTCTTAAGGTAGGCCCTACAAGACCCGTTTTTGTAGCTTCATCTCATGTCATGCTCCAAATCCTTTGCTCTGGTCATACCAGACTTCTTTATGTTTTCAAAAACAGTACATCTTTCCCACTTCCAGGCCTTTTAATATCCACCTCTGAATCTAGCATAACATTCCTTGACACTTCGTATCGTTAACTCCTACTTTTCTTCCAGGTGTCAAGTAAGATGGTCAAGGCATTAGACCAGCTCCTGCACAAGAATATTTTTTACACGTATGCTGCATTGAGCATTTCTTCCTAGAGTTTACTGCAACTTGTAATTAAATATTTATTTGTGAGAATAGTCAACTGATGTTTGTCTCCATTTCAAGGTTGTATAATCTAAGAGGAAAGAGAGCATGCCCATACTGTTCACCCTTGTAATATAGGAGCTTGATTAGTTCAATACACAATGATCATTTAACAAATATCTTTTGACTGGCTGACAAAAAGTAATGCACAAAGGATTAGGTAGGCTATAGAGTTTACCCAGTCAGTTAAGATATGCATCAAATCCATTGAGAAAGCTATGAAAAGACCCCACAGTGAGTGCTAAGTTTCATCATATGAAGTAAAGAAATTGGGTCATAGGAAAGACATAGGCATGAATTAAATTAACATGGAAAATTATTTTAAAACTGTGGGGTTAGAGGTACATCTCTAATAAGTCAGGAATCAAATGAAATGGCAGAATAAAAATCGCATGTTTTCCAGGTACCGGTGGCCTCTTGATGGGGTTAATATAATGCAGCTTGGACCCATAGTGATTCTCCTGTCTCGGCCTTCCCAATGTTGAGATTACAGGCATGTGCCCCCCCACTGCCGGCAAACATGTGGTACCAGTGATCGAATCCTGGTCCTTCAGCTTGCCAGGCAAGCGCTTAGACCACCAAGCTAACTCCTCAGCCCCTAAAAATAGATTCTTAGTCATGAAAGGATCCAATTGAGTCCCTTTCAGATTATCTTACATACAGTCCACTCTGTATTGGCAGTGGCAGAATCTGTGGATACAGAGGACTGAGTTAAGGAACTTAAGCACCCACAGGCCTTGATATTCATGGAGTTCTAAAACTCTTGCCCCCTTGGATATAAAAAGATCATTATATTTACAAATTATTCCCCCACAGTCTTAGCTACATCAAACCTGTGTCCAGCATTGTATTCAACAATCATGCACAAAACTGGCAAGTTTCTTAATATATCATTTGCAAAATGTTACTTCTTTACACCAGTCTGAAGTTGGAGATCCTTGAGACCATATCTGGTCTCTCTTCACCTTTACTGTTCTACACAGTTTCTCAGAGACGGTCGCTGAGATGCTGAACCCCTATTTCTAGATTGTTCTCAATTCTTTGGGGTTCACAGTTTCTTTACCCATCTCAGGCTCTTTCAACCAAAGCACAGAAATGAAGGTCAACAAAAAAAAAATTGAAAAACTTGTTCTCTCTCCAAAAATGAAAAACCTAAAAGCAGTTTGCTCACTTTTGTCATTGTTGAAAAAATTGAACTTAGTTTTGGTTCAGGCTTTTTGGATATTCAGTAAGTTCCCTTTTATTTTTATATTCATATTAAATCAGTTCTTCTTTCTTTATATCTTCCAAGTATGTTCTTTTATGCAAGCCTTTTTCTTAACAAATTTCATTGTTCGAATTTCACATGAACTATGAACTATTTGTATACTTGAACCATTACTTGGCATACTTTTTAAAACATTTCTGAACTTTCTATTTTGTAAAATGAAACAATTATCTATTGTACAAGGAACATTTTCATTATTAAAAAAAGAAGATAAGAAAATGCTTGTTCCAAAGAACAAGTCATGCCAACCCAACCTTCTTTCTTTAAGAGAGTTCTTAGGTTGAGATTAGAGAAATGCCTTTGACAGAGGATCAGTATCTAATGAATTTGACCTTATTCTCAAGCTATTATTATGGAAAACTACAAGGCATCAGCAGTTGAGCAATCAAGGAGATCTGAATGCCAAAGTGAAGGAAAGAATGGTTGAGTAGTTAGTTCAAAGATTCTGATGTTCAAATAAATGTAAAATGAATGAAGGAGTCTACTATATACCACAGTACCCTGCTATTGGCATTTTCCAGGTTTCTACTTAGAGAGATAGTTAGAGGAAAATGTATTTCCTAAAGGTTGCATCTGATAGAGAATAGGATAATAATCTGTTAGAATGAGACCAAATGTGAGTCTGCACTTGGACTAGGACACTGGCTATGTTACTAGAAACCCTGTACAAATACAGAAAATAATGAGAGTTCAGGCAGTCATTGTAGACAAGACCACAGAAAGATTGCTGCTTCCTGTTCTATCCACTGACCACTGGGAGGGATAAAGTACAGGGTATCTCAGGATGAGTAGATAGGATACCTGAAAAAATATAAACTCTTGAGGTGGTGAGATATCTCAGTGGTCTGAGTGCCTGCCTGGAAAGCTCAAGGACCGGGATTTGATCCCCAGCAGCACATGTTGTGCCAGCCCCAGAGCCCAGGTGTGCTATGCCAGCCACCAAAACCAGGCATGGTGGTGCATGCCTGTAATCCCGTCACTGGTGAAGCTGAGACAGGAGGGTCATTATGAGTCTGAGCTGCATAGCAAGATCATGCACCAAGGAAATAAATGACTAAAAGATTTTTTAAAAATTTAACTCTCAACTCATAAAGATTTACTAAAGAGGAACATTAGTGAAGGTGAGAACCATCTGTCAATATCCAGACATCTTTCTGCACAAGCGGGGCAGACTTTTTATAAAATTTGAGGTCTGGAATCAAGACCATTGAGGATAATTATGGGAGATTATCATAGGTTTACTACAAGGGGTATTTTCTAGCATTCAGACATGTGTAGAGAGCTTAAACAAATTCCAACGTAAACACTGCTATTTTTCTCTATTTCTGAGTGCATATGAGGATATCTCCCCAACTAAATGAACTTCAGCATGTGACTTACTCTATCCAGTGAAACTTGAGTAGAAGTGAAAGAGTTGCTTTTTGAATCAAAGAATTTGGTTGTCAGAGATAGACTCTTCCACTTTCTTTTCCCTTGGTTAAAATGGAAATACCACTCTGGGTAATATTAATTCACTACTGCTGACCCCAATCTTCAGAACCAAACTTTAGATGTGTAGTTTCACTAGAAAATACATTTTTAATGGGTTCTTTGGTCTTCTTACTGCAGTATACCCTTTACTATCCTGATTAACCCAACTGCTTTCAAGACACACTGTGGTTCCTTGTGAATGACCAGCAATACGATAAGCACTGCATTTGTGACAGAGTCTTGGTTTGATGCCACCATGCATTACATTCTTTGCTCTTATTTTCATTGCTGTGTCACATGCGGAGTACTGCTGGGGGCATAGCTTAGTCCACTGTAATGTTCAACTTGTCCATAGCCTCTGGGAAATGAATCCCAGCAAAGAGGGCTAAAATAGTTTTCTTCCTAGGCACACATTTGTGTAACTCTGCTGAATGCCCCACAACAGCACAGATTTGTGGCTCCTATTCACATGGGCAACGACCAGCAATAACTAGGTAACATATCCAACAAATATTCAATAACCACACACACACACACAATGGAGTCAGGCCCTTAGTGACTCTTTGAACACAAGCTTCGCAGATTAATTCTTACTTTTCCATCTAGAGTGGGCTCTTACCAAATGTCCCTCCTGTCTATTCAGAGGCCTCATTGCTTTTGCCAGTTCCCCAAGGAGGCCCTTGTTCCATCTACACCTGAAAAGTTCACCCTGAATGCTACAATGTACCTACGAGGTGTTGCTGTTGAACTGTTTGGGTACTTGGAAGTATCTGATATGTTCATAAGGCAGTTCTATCTAGGAAACAGATTTATGGACTGGTAGGTGACAAATGAACGGAATCACACATGCTCCAAAGCCTGACAAGGGAAGAGATGAAATCAAAAGATGATCCCAGTGGGGAAAATTAAAAAAAAACCCTTAGATTATAATATATATATTATATGAAGAGATACAAATTACATATTTTATATAGCAATCTTATATAACTTAAATTGATTAACTGATGCCTCCTTTTTGTTATCCACAGGAAACCAAAATCAACTGTATTCGTCTGGCTACAAAAGGTAAGTTGGCATGACCTGTTTGTCTTCAGTTGTTCAGCAATATAAATACTTTTTCCTCTGGCCACACAGTAAATGTTTAAACAACAAAGGGTAAAGCTAAGGCTAAAGGATTATTACTTTCATTGGGTCATTTGTGTCCAGACCATACACCCTAAGTGTATAGTACTATCGCTATGCCTAAGGCGTAAAACTTCAAACCATATTTATCAGACGGGTAGATAGATAGATGGATAGATGGATACAGGGATGGAGGATGCCTAGATAGACAAGTGGATCAACCAGTGATAACTATGACTCACTCAAATATTATTGTGTTGTAAATTTTCATTGCATTTGGATCCACACTTATGTGGGTGTTTTTCTTTAAGTATGTCTATTAGGGCCACCATTTGGGTTTTGTGCTCTAGTCAACTGGTACATAGCCTTCAAATATGAGGTGATTAGTGCTGGGGCCTTTAATAATGAGAGAACAAACACTGCCTTGTTATGTAGCTGGCATTTTCAACACTTATCTCCAAAAAAACGAATGCAGCATTGTTCAGGCTCATCGCTTTTGTTTTCCTAATTATAACTGAATTGCCTGACTCTTTCAATTGGTACATGTTTCTGTTTATTACTCTTTTTAAAAACCAAAATCAATGAATGCTTTGTTATCACTTAACCTATTACAAGGTTGAATGGTTAGAAATCAGGTTTCTCTTTTTGTTATAGTATTGATATCTTTAACAGCAACTGTCCCCTTACATACACACAATGAAATTGAGTTCTATTCCCTATATTTATTCATAGCATATATAGTTTCATTGCAAAGATATAAAAATTATAAATATAAATGGCCCTATAACCATAGATAAAATATAGATGTAGCAATGACTGATGTATGCATATATAGATATATATATATATTCACATGCATGTATATATACATATATGCATACTCATACAGAGGGAAGCACACACACAGATGAGTGGAGAGAGATACAGAAAAGGAGAGAGACAGGGATAAAGAGAATAATCCACAGTTAAACATGCACCAAGACTTGTAACATTTGACTTTAAAGAGCATCAGCACAATGTATAGGTACCAAAGGGAAGATACAAGGGGAAGAAAATGAAAGCACTAAGATCCACTGTAATAAAATGTCAGCCTGAATTCACATACATCATAGAGGTCAGCATGTCCCTAACTTATTCCCTCCCAGGAACTCAGGCTACTGGATGGACTGAGATAAAATATTCTTCCACAGACCAAGAGAATTGATGGCCTGCAGGCAAAAGTGACACAAATCACAGGCCTTGGCAGACTTTTCCAAGGAAGAAATCAGATAATGTAGAAGGAAAACACCATCAGTTGAGTAACACTAGGGCTCTAGACAGCAGTCAGGGGAAATGGTGTCTGAAGCATCCTGCTTTAACAGGCAGCTGGGGGTTGCAGAGATAGCTCAGTAGAATAAGTGCTTGCCTGGCAAGCACAAGGGCCTGAGTTCAATCCCTGGTTCTGCCAAAATAAAAACAAAAATGAAAACCAGGCAACTGGGGAGGGAAGTAAACACATAAAAACTCTTTTGCCAAGACGCTGCTCCATTGCTCCCCCATAGTTTCTGACCTTTAGAAAAGGAAGGGGTCCATGCAGTTTCTGTGCTTGCCACCAGGTTTGTGGGACACTAACTTCAACCTCCAGGATGTTGACCCTTCTAAAGGATGATTTGTTGTGTCCTGTTTTCTGACCTAAGAACTTCAACATGTGACCTTATATGCAACGAGTACACATGAGAACAAAGGGATAATATCTCACATTATATTTCCCTGCCACCTTGAAAACCACCATCCTCAGAGGCACAGAGGCCCACCATGCTGGCTTCTCCAGAGTTCCAATGCTGATCTGCTGGATGAAGACACTGGCATGTAGAGAATTACAGCAGAAAAGCTTCCAGCCTCTCCTTGGCATAAGAGTTTCTCTTCTTGATGGATCATTAGGTTCTAATCTTGCTTCCCCCCACTTTTTTGGAGGCTGGGTGTTACTATACAATTCATGCTGGCCTTGAGCTCACTATGGAGCTCAGCATGCCTTGAACTCACAGAAATCCTTCTGCCTCAGCCTCCTGGGTGCTGAGTTGCAGGTGTGTGCTAGCATGGCCAGCTCCAATCTTCCTTTTAAAAAAAATATGTATTTGTTGCAGGTTCTCACTACACAGGTTGGACTTGTAGTGATCCCAGTGCCGAGATTACAAGGGTGTACTACCACACCCAGTTTTGATGGTCAGCTCTGTGCCAGGCCAGCATGGCATGCAATGCTGGGGACTGAACCCAGCACTTGCCAGGCAGGAACTTAGGCTGCTGAGCTACTTACCTGGCCCTAGTCTTCCTTTAGAAGAGTGTATATACAGGCAGTGTGGATGCATGAAAGGACACGAATGAATGAAGAGCTATGAATGCCCAGCTAATCAAGCCCAGGTAGGGCTCTGTCAAGTCATCGCTGGTGCATAGCACTGAGGATGCCAAGAGTCTACATCCTGGATGTCCGTAATTCAGGACAGAGAGTTAGGTAATGCAGAATGCCAACCTACTGTCATTCAGGGAATCACCTCCCATGGACCTCATGTAAGGTAATCATGTCTGAGGAATGGAGAGGTACTACAAAGAATATCTGGTCCAGGCCAGTCCTTAAACTCAGACCACCCAGGGTAAATTAAAGGCAAATGAAGTCTGTGTCCATGTGTTGCCCATGAGGCGTGTGAATGAGGGATCTAAAGCCAAAGGTTACTACTAAACACATCTCATCTTTTTCTGACACCTGGATCAAATCTCTTTAAGGTTGACTTGCTGAAAATAGCATCTCTCTTAACACAGGGAAATTTGAAACTGAGAGTCTTACAGGCTGAGGGGTTATAAGAAGCCCCAGAGATCAAACTTCATGCTGCCCCATGCTCTTCCATATTTTTGTCATCATGGAATCTTCCTTGTCACCTAGCTCCAGAGAGTGAGCACATGTCAGGCTCAAGACCAGTTCTCTGGTGATGATACAACTCGCTGCCACTGGCGTCCTTCCAGTGTCTGCAGTCGCTGTGTGGGTCCCACAGAACCAGAGCTGCCACCTGGAACAGACCCAAGGACTCATTTAGGGTCCCTCTCAGTCTCTCTCTCTCTCTCTCTCTCTCTCTCTCTCTCTCTCTCTCTCATGCATTTGGTACAGGGTCTACAGAGTCTCACTACACAGATCAGACTCATAGTGATCCTCCTGTTTTCAGCCTCCCAGGTGCTGGAATTACAGGCACGTGCCACCACACCCAGTCTCAGCATGCCCTGGGGGCAGGGCCAACACAGCATGCCAGGGATCCAATTCAGGTCCCTGTGTCTGCTCAAGCAGACACTTTAATCTGCTGAGATATCTGGCCGACACTCATTCAGGGTCATTCTAATTTGACCTCAAACCCAGAGCCTCTTATTTGAGATATATGCCTGGACATCACCCAGGTTCCAATTCAGTGCTGCCCAGTTTGGAGAAAAAGCAAGGGACCTATATCACCTTCCTTTAATGCTCTAGCAAAGTCCTCCAAACTGGGAGATTTAACAAAAATGCATTGTTTCACTGTTCTGGAGGTCAGCGGTCTGAAGTCAGGGTGTCAGCAGATTGGCTCTTTCTGAGGACTCTGAAGAAGACTATTCCATGTGCTTGTCTTCATTGCTAGTGGTTTGCTGGTGATCTTTGGTATTCCTTGGATTGTACAAGGATCACCTAGTTCCTGGCATTATTTTCACTTGGCATTCTACCTATATGTGTATCCATGTTGAAATTCCACCTTTTTATAAGGTTGATTCATGTTGGAATTGAAGTCCACCCTACTCCAATAGGATTTCATCCTTACTTAACTAATACCATTTCTAAGACCTATTACTAAATTAGTCTTATTCTGAGGTATTGGGAATTGGAACTTCAACATGAGCATTTGGAGAAGGGAGCTAAACAAAACTCAGCACATAATTGGGCCTGTGTACATATGGTCAGTGTTCATGTGTTTTCCAGCATGGCCTGTGTATTTTTGGTCACACTATCATCCTGTTAGATGTTATGAATGTGTAAGACCCAGGCTTAACCAAAGGGGACTCTAGAGTAGGTTGGGGTTCAGATTTGATCCAACTCTGTGAGGCAGCTTTAGATAGGGAGCTACATGATCCTCAGCAGGGGCCAAGGATGGGTACAAACCAGGGGCTGTCATCACCCAACAGATGCAAGCAGTGTGGCAAGACAAACCTCAGCCCTCGCACATGGTGAGGTACTGCATTCTGGCTAGTCATAGTTCTGGCCAGCAATGAATGAGGCCTCCCAGGGAAGCCTGCTGTGAGGAGCTCTTAGGAAGAGCAGCTTCATCTCAACCAACTGATAATCACCCAGCCAGATTTTCTCTGGCACAAAGCTGGCCCTGAAAAGATACTTTCAAAATAAGTGAATGCATTTGGACTCAGTATCCCACTGAGCAATGAGGCTCAGAAACCTGAAGAGTCTCTCTCCAGCTTCCTCAAGCGAGGCCATACCAAATCTACAATGATCTTTATCCAATACCTATTCATAAAATACTTTTGACTGCATCTTCTGCTACTGATCTGCTGTTAAATCTGCTTTCTGTAGAATAAGAACCCTGATATCAAGCTCTGGAGTGTAAGTACCCACATCGTGTCTAATTTCAATTTATAATGTAACACTTGCTCTCCAAAACCTTTTCATTGTTCATAGATGGATCTAGAGAACTGAGTGAGGTGACACAAGCCAGTCTCAGTGTTCAGGGCTTCAATGGCTTTGTTTAATGTAGGGATCAAATGATATAAGTGTTTGGGAGGGAGAATGGTTATTATTGGTGGCTACTGTTATTTCATGTAATCAAGAAGCTTATTGAGCATCTATGTGCAGGGCCCTTTGACAACAACTGGGACTTCCATAGTGAACCAGTAGGTATACCTTCTGTCTTTCAGGAGATCCCAGTCTAATATGAACACAGACATGAAGTGAATAGAGATAGAGTTTTAATTGTGATCAGTTCCTCTAAAGAGAAGCAAAATGTATCCTGGAGTGAGTTGCCAAAGCTCCAGGTGGTATTGGCCAATATGCACTCCCAGATCATCATGCATTCCTCCTGGGCCAGAAAGTACAATATAGAAAATTTGTGCCTCCCCATCACATCACTGTCCTTTCTCAACTAAGACAGTGAGGGCAACAGTAGGATGCAGAAGTCCAGCACATAAAGGACCTCCGGCTGCAAGAGAAGGCACACCCCTAGCCCAAGTCCCACCCGAATAAGAAGACCCCTATATTTTCAGAGGATATATTCAGTGGATTAACATTGCACAAGGGAACAGTATTTATCTATGAAGCTGGGACAAAACCTAAAATTTGAAAGCCTACATATGGTACCATGGTACACCACTTTGATATTTGCCAGCAGTAAGGTTGATTCTGGGCTTAGGACAGGTTCATTTCAAAAACACAGTGGTTTTCACCAATGAGGAGTTGTGGTCAGTGCCCCAATTTCACATTCCTTTTTGCCCTGTTCATAAGCCAGTGATTGGGTGTTACTAATTTTGGAAATTTAGAGGACTCAAAATTTCCTACTTCATCCACAGTAGGAAAGTGAAATTTATCAATGAATAGATCAAGATGAATAGAGACTTGTCTTCAGGATAGGTTCCATAGAAGAGAGCCTGAAGCAAGGATTTGGGGAGCAAGTGCTACATAGAAGAAGGACTCTCAGAAGAAATCTGTGTGAGAGAGAAGTAGATCCATGAATGGAGAAAGTTGAACAACAACCTCACCTCTGTTATATCCAAACATAGGCTAGATCTAGAGGATACAGATCTCCAAAGTTGTCCTGCCTTGAGTTGAGAAGACCAGGGTTTTTACCTTCTTTCGCTGTTAATCACTCTTTGGCACTCCTCTGCCTTCCATCCCAATCCCTCTGGTGGCTGCAGAGGAAGTGGCATCCCCAGCCCTAGAAAAGTACAAAAAGAAAGGCACAGATGTGAGCCCTAACCACAGGCCCATGGTGCAAGCATCTGATAAGAGCAGCTGGAGGTGGAGCCAATAGCCTTGTCTGCTGCATCACAATACTGCGAGGCCCCTGGTGTACAGAGGAAGAATTATACCCTTGGGTTGAGAGGAGCAAAATGCTAATGCAATTACAGCAGTTCAAGAGTTACAAAGGCCTTTCAAAGCCCTTTGTTTAGCCTGATCAAGCCCCGGAAACGGATCAGCTCAGAAGTATAGAGAGAGAAAAACTGCATCCGATGGGTAAACAAGAATTAAGTTTTGGTCTATAAGCAAAATTATTAGTCAGGCATTGAAGGTAAGACAGTGAAATAAATCAAGAAACAAAAGGATCAATTTAAAAATTAGGTTTTGTTTTTGTAGTTAAAACAGGAACCATGAAGAAAGGCAAGGAAGGGAGGGGTGGTTAGAACCATTAAATAATGTTTGTCCTACTTTTGGAAGATGAGGGATAGGCTCAACCTACATAGCATTTTGGAAATGTAAAACGAAGATACTTGGAGTGATTCTTGGAAAATGGGGCATATGAAAACTTGGAGGGAGGTACTTAGAAATCAGAGGTGTTGCAACTCCTGTTGGAGATAAAACAACGCCTCTCAGGGAAGGGCATCATTCCATCCGGTGGAAGCCGCCCAGGCTGCACCTGCTCGAGGAGAGGCCCATCTCTCATTTCATGTCCTTCTGGCTGGGATACAGCAGACCAATAGGAAATTCTTTCTGATCTGGCTGCTCAAATCTGGGACCACAGCAGTCAGTTCCTCTTTTGGAAACTGACGGTGAGTCTTCTGTAAGATTCTCTCACCCTTGATTTTCTTGCTGTCTTCTGCACATCTTTCTCTTCACTTTGCTGTTGTATGTTACGCATGTCCTTCCTCTATTATGTGCCCCTGCTCGTGCTTTAACATCACAGAAGCTTCTCTCCTCTTATTCATTACACTCAGCACACTCGTCTACTGGAAATAATTCAGGAATATTAAGTTTTCTCAAACCATAAAATGCTCTGGCTACCATGTATGTCTACTTAACAGATAAACACCAGGATGTGACTTAACTCTCACTTTCTGTGAAGGACTATCCTCATCTCTAATATGTATCCCAAATATTTCTCTTTCTCAATGTATGCCTCATACTTTCTCTTCATAGCACTCATCTCAACTAGAAACATGTATTTCTTGTCTGCATGTTTAGTGTTTATCTCCCTGCTAGATCATGACATGGGTACAAGCACTGTGTCTATTTCAAACATTGTATTGCTAACACCCAACTGTTAGCATATATTGGTGCTCAATACAATGTTTGAATGAACACATGGAAAAATGAGTGCACAGATGAATACATGGAATGATGGGTAGATGGATGCTTCTGTAGATCAGTGGATGGATGGATGGATGGATGGATGGATGGATGGATGGATGGATGGACAGGTGAATAGATGAATGGACATGACCAACAGAATATTATCCTTTTATAGTCACATTTTAAAGTGCAATCTGTATATCATGGCCATTCTTTTGGAAAATGGGAGTAAAAGTAAGACAGAAAATCAATTGTGTGACCTACAACCCTCACTAACACAAGGACCAGCCAGTCTCCACATGGGTGTCTGTCATGACAGAAATCTCACTACTCCCCCAAACAGTTTATTCTACTTTTGGACACTTTAGTTGAGCTTCAATACTGTGAATCCAAATTTGCTTATTATTTCTGTCCAGCTCTTGAGGCCACAGAATCCTGGCTGCCTCATCTTCTTCCAGAAAGTAAATTTTTCCTGCCTCAGATCTGCTCCCCCACCTAACACAAGATCAAGCAGGACTCTGCTTGTTTGCCTCCTGTCATTGGTTGGAACAAGCCTGTCGCTGGCAGACAGCAGCATCCCATCTCTGGCACCAGCCTTGAAGGGAACACAGCTGGCTCTGCAGATTCCTGCTGGGTGTGCCGGAGTGGCAGTTAGAAAAATCAACTTTGATTTGATTTGCAAACTGAGCCGAGTCATTCAGACAAAATAAATCCAAAAACCCATAAAGCCATTTGCAGTGTTGCTTTGCAGAAAACAGCCACAGTTTTAATCTAGTAAACATTCCATAACGATCCCATTAAAACAACCCCCTCAGAGGAGGTGCTGAAAGCTGAACTTCAGAATAATGAAGCATGACATAAGAGTCCAGTGTCCCCAATAGTGCCATTATGTCCATTGATAATGATGGACTGAAACCACTGCCCAATGGAAGCAGGCAACAGGCATGGATGTTGGTCCTTTATAGACATGTCTTCCCTATATAAATGCTAACTCTGAGGTAAAGCATTTCATCCAGGAGTTTTCTCTCCCCTCTCTATAAAGGATCCTTACTCCCACAAGATACACAAGGACAGTAAATAATCATTCTCCAAGGAGATTCCTTCATTTTCCTGATACTAAGACCAAGGACCAGAAAAAGATTATGTGTCTATGCTTTTTATTTCCACTCAATAACAGACCAGAGATGGCATGAAGTACCAAATGTAATATAATTTTTCCTACCAGTAGGAAATCCTTATCTCACTGATCCAATTTTATTTGGAAGATTCTATCTTAAATAAAACTTTCTGCAAGACTTCATGGGACACTAAGAAGTCAAAGGCTCCTGGATTCAGTCCTACCTCCAAAATTTCATTGCTCAGCCTGAGACAAGTAACCTAACCTCCCTGAACTTACTATGTCACTTTTAAACTCAGGATCATTAAACCTTTCCACTGAATACTCAGAAACACAATAGACAATAAACAATGAGTTTCCTTCCATCCTGGCCTCCTGGAGATCCTAACCTACTAAGCATAGGTCCTCTTTCAGTTCTCTGAAGAAAGCTGTTTTAGTTACTTTCTCATTGCTGGTGCAAAATACCCAATACCTGCACTTAAAGGACAGGTTTACTTTGCTCACAGAATTAGTTCATGGTTGGCTGATCCCAAGGCAGAAACAAGATGTCATAGGGGGCTTGGTGGAAGGAAATGGGCTCAACCTATGGTTTCTAGAAAGCAGAGAAGAGGAAGGAGCTGGAGACAAGAATACACCCTTCCTGATCCATGGATAAAGCCACGATGCATATTCAGCACTGTGAACCAATCACTTTCCAAAAGCCCCACCTCTGGACAGAGAAGGCTTTGAGGTGATATTCTAGATATAAATTGCAAGAAAAGCCAAAGTCTGGTCTCCCATTCAATTCTACATATGAATCACCTGGCAAATGACTCAAGTTAGGATCAAAGGGCAGAAACTGGAAAGTGTCAGGCATGATGGCAGCCTCGGCTTTCAGCAGTGACCTATCCACCTGCAGATTGTGCTCTGATGAGATCCTTCATAACAATTGTCCCTGTGTGTAGGAGTTTGCTCCTCCACTTTCTAGCCCGTGACTATGGCACTGTTCTTTCCTCCATACCTGCCTCCAGCAAGTTGAGGAGAAGCCCAGGACATGGTGCACCCAAATCCAGATACAGCAGGGGTGAGGGCTGAAGAAGGGTCACCTGTGAGAGCAAAAATGCGTGAGAGAGTCAAGAGGAAATTCTTAGAAGTTTCTCAGTCTTCCAAGTCTGTCAGACTTTCAAGGAAAGCTCAGAATATATGCTTGGAGAGTTGGAACAGGACACTTCTTTTCTCCCTCAGCAGAGTTCAAGATTAATTTTTCAGGCTCAGGGCACAGAGATCGCACAATTATAGAAAGTCTGCTTGACTCTTGATCCTTTTTGTACTTAGACAGTGTCTTCCTAGTCCTGAAATGCCAATGAAACAATATGACATTTTCTGAATTTTTTGTGAGGTGGAAGAAAAGAACTATATCATAAGGACACCACGAAATAACATAAAGGTGAACTTTAAATATTTTGGCCTTTTCTTCAGTATTTTTTTGCTTTCTGGCACATCTCCATGATCTCTTCTTCCCTTCTCGTATCTACTGCTCTCTAGATTGGATCAGACTATTCCCTGTCCAACATACTTTCTCCACATCCCACTCAGGAAAACTAAAGCTGGTACAGTAGAGTCCAGGAGAACAGAACCAAGCACACCCTCTTATCCTCATAGAGCATGCCTGGGAAAGTCCCATCCATCCAATGCAAAATGAGAATTTTATACTTCAGGTCTGACACACCTGTGTTGACTTTGACTAAAGTCTATAGTTCCAAAGAAGTTGGATCTTACAAAAGGAAACTGAACCCACTTAATGTCAGGAGTTAGGAAAAAGTAAGTGAAAGTTAGGTGAGAAATAAGGTTCAATATAAAAAGACTTTGAACCACATTGGTAAGATCTCAATGTAGTGTTCAAATGGTGATGGGGAGCAGTTTACAAAAATTAACCACCTACCATCTCAATCTCAGAGCTGCATTTGTGGATAGGGACTTACAATGATATAATAGAGAGAAAGCCTGGCACATAGTATACATTAAGTAAAAAGTGGTCATCACTATTACCCAACTCAAGACATGAAGCCATGCAAGTACAGGAAGGATAAATAAAGAGCTCAAGGTCCCTAAGAACTGTAACTGAGATTGGATTCATGGCACTATTTGAATCTTATTAACATCATAGACTGGATGATAATCTTTCCTAATGCTATTCCCCTTCCACCCCCACTTATCCAGTATAATACAAATTTTAGGGTTTGACAGTCTTTGGCCTCAAGTGGCACCCAAGTTAAGATGTAGAATCTGAAGCACAAGATGAGATGGCTCAGGGAGACCCTCAGATTTTCTCTCTTCCACAACATATTGAAGCTAATAAACCAAGAAATTAGTTTGTCTTCAAGGTTGTCTGCTCCAGGGTCATCTGTAGCTTAGCAATATCTCTCTACCCTCAACATTCATTGCTTTAGAAGAGAAAAAAAAAGGGACAAAGGAAGTCTGAGAAACTCTACAGCCTTGTCTCCTTTTTTCATGGCTTCAATTTTTTAATTCATTGCTGATGCGTAGACATAAATATACCGAACAGTGCCTGAAAACTGAAAGAGATAAAGGTCATGAATCTTCTACTAAAAAAGTCATACGGTGGCAAACCAATGATATAGGAGAAAGCAAGAGACCAACGTCTCTTTTCTACCTGGATTAGTCAAAGATACATGTAGGCTTTGCAAGGATCACAAATCAGTACCCAAATCTCAGTAGCTCTATACCACACAGGTTTATTTGTTGCCTCATCATCTATACTTTATGTGACCACAGTAGAAGAAGAGAAACTGTGCAGATGATAATTTTGATCTTAAGTACCTCACTTGGAAGTGAATCATGCCTATTCACTTTCAAGGCTTTAATGAGAACTTGTCCCATGATACAACCCACCTGATAGATGCTTGGAGATTTTCCATACAGCTAAGAAGTGGAAATGATGTTGATAAGCACTGGTCATCTCTAGCGTATATAACACCTTTCCCTGTTTCTGCTTTGCTTTGTTTGTTACTGAGGTCCTTCAGTAATCCACCCCCTCTCCTCTCCCACTCCATTGCCTAGGAAGATCTCTTTCTGTCCTTAACACCTGTCCAGCTGTCCCTCTGTGCCTACACCGGCAAGTTCAGCATTGAGGCTCCCAAGAGCATGGCTTGTAGCCCTAGAGGGTGAAGAAGAGAGACACCCTTTCTAGAACTGCCAGCCAAACTAAGCCTTTAGCTTAGTTTTCTAATTCTTTAATCACTTTAGGAGATAAACTGAAAAATTTGAAATATATGCATTTTTTCAAGTGATACAGCTAGTAAGTAAAAAACAAACACTGACTCAAAGTTTCACATGTTCAGCTAGTTTTTAGTAAATATTTATTAAGTGCAGCTAATATTGACATGTGCTCCCTCGTGCCTTAGAAGTTAAATTCATTTTGGAGTTTGGTGTGGTGGAACATGCCTGTAATCCCAACACTTGGGAGACTGAGGCAGGAGGATCATTGCGAGTTTGAGGACAGCTTGGACTACAAAGTGAGATCAAGGCCAGCCTATATTGCATAGAGAGACCCTGTCTCAGAAAGACAAAAGAAAAAAAAATCATCTTTTGATTTGGACACTCTTAGAGTCTAGACAGAAAAAGTTCCTTAGCTTTTCCTTGCCTCATTTTCACCATCTATAAACACAAAATAGTGACACCATTTACTTCACAGGACTCATGCAGATGCTTGATGAGCTAATGCATATGAAGTGCTTAGTGCACTGTCTGGCATATAATAAGCACTCAGATTGTACTAACTGGTGAACAGACCAGCTAATGTACATCAATATCATGTTATCAGGACCATGATGAAAGTAAGTGTAGGATGCTGTTAGAGCCTAGAGAAGGGGAATATAAATCAACTTACTACCTGCTTTCTCACACTGTGTGGACACTAAGTCATGTTTTGCAAAAAAAAGTGAAAATTACCTGCTAAAGCTGAGAAACACAGCAAGAAGTCAGTTTTCTGAGTCAAATTACTGGAGGTAAAAAGTCTAGAGGCAACTCTGAATAGGACAAAGCGAAGGTTGGATGTCTAGTGCCAATGTGCCCGTGTAGCCAGAAAAGGTTGTGACAATCAGAGAGGAAGCAGAGGTGGCATGAGTGGCTGGGCCATTCAGGACTCTGAAGACCCACAGTAGTTCTGTGAGCATCATTTTGAGACAGCGGAAGCCGGGAAGTACTTAAGCAGATTGCCTTTTTCTAGATCAACAGCAACAACAAAAAAAAAAACTCTAGTTGCACCTTAGACAATGGATGAAAGAAGACTAAAGCAAGGACAAGGCTGCAGAATGAGAACAATTAGAGGTTGCTAAAAGGGGCCAGATCAGAACAGATGAGTCATTTCTTCTCTCAGATCTACCAATAGTCCTTGTCTTGCCAGCCTCCAAAGATTGAAAGGGGGCTAATAAAAACAACCGCTTACCACCACCAGGGTTTGCACTTTTCTCCAAGAGTAGATAGTAAATATTTTCAACTTTGCAGGCCTTGTGGTGTTTGCCACACCTCTCAAGTTTGTCATTGAAGTACAAAAGTACTCACAGGTAATACAAAGAAGTGTAATTGTGTTGCAATAAGATTTTGCTTACAGACACTAAAATTTGAATTTTATACAATTTCTTGTGTGTCACATAATATTATTTTTATTTTTCCCAAATATTAAAAAAAATGTTGACGCCATTCTTGTATCACTCAGGAAATAAGCAGTAAGAGCTCTGTTTCACCCATAAGCTGTAGTTTGCCGACCCCTGACTTAGAATTTGTTTTGAACAGGACAAATTTCTCTGTGTCTTCAAGGGAAGAGTATCATAATTACTGATTATTATGGTTGCATTTTATAGTATGTTACCACTGTTGATCAAGCTTGCCACCTTAATTATTTTTGAAGTGATGAATTTCTTATTTATCACTTAGTCCAAAATGTTCTCTCTTTCTCTGTCTCTCTCTCAAACTCTGTGTGTGTGTGTGTGTTTCATAAAGACCTTTTGCAGTTTTGGTGATCAATGACCAGAGACCCTTGTAGCCTCTGATCAAGCATAAGACACTTTTTAGACTTCACTTTCTTCAGAGGTGGGTGAGAGGTCTAGAATGGTTGGAATGCTAAGATCATGCAAATGGGAGTTTGAGTAGAGTCGCTGCCAGGGACTAGTTTTAAGACCTTGAACAAATTATACTCTCTAATTTACCATTTTTTTATTCATTCTTTCATTTACCCAACAACTATTCACTGAATGCCTCCCATGTGCCAGATACAACGTAGGGCCACAGGAGAACCCGAGCAAATGAGGCACACTCGTGACCTTCCAGGAGACTACAGAATTAAGAAAAATGTTCCACTTATAATATAGTGAGATTATTATAGTGAGAAGGAATTAATGGGGTGAGGACAGAGAAGGGACGTCTGTCCCAGATCCATGAAATACTAAAGATTGTCTGGATGGAAGGCGTTTCAAACTGAGACCTGAAGAAGGATGAGCATTTGCAGCCAGGGCAAGAAGAAAGGAGCGTACTCTGTGCAGGGTGACTGGCCTGGACAAGAAGACAGGGACTTCTTGGCCACGGAGAGTTGTTTATTATACTTGGGAAAAACAGAGAATGTGGTGGTGAGAGTGGAGACAGATGAGGCTGGAGGGCAGGGGGGAGACTCATTGCTGAGCGTCTGTGAGCTGGACTAAGAGTTTCAGCATCCCCTTGAGAACCGTGGGGCACTCGTGTGTCTCAGCCAAAGAGTAGAGAACAGGTAGAAGGAAAGCAAGCCTGGAGGCAAGGAGAAAAGATTAGGGGTGGCCTAAATGATCCAACTAAAAATATAAGGGTGGGTTAAACTAAGTGGGAATGCAACTGGAGGGAAAGAAGAAGCTTCAAGAGATTTCATTTGAGCTGGGTGTGGTGGCGCAGGCATGTAATCCCAGCACTTGGGAGGCTGAGGCAGGAGGATTGTTGTGAGTTCGAGACCAGCCTGAGCTACAAAGTGAGTTTAAGGCCAGCCTGAACTGCATAGTGAGACCCTGTCTCAAAAAGGCAAAAAAAAAAAAAAAAAGAGAGATTTCATTTGGTAAAATTAAGAAGACTTTGTGGTGGGTTATAAATAGGAGACAAGATGAAATGAGTAAAGGGAACTCCTTAGCAAGACTAAGATGCTTGCTATATGGGTGGTACCACCACTTACCAGAAAAAAAGGGGTGGGGGAGAGCTGGAAGAAATGAAATTTGGCTGGAAAAAATATATATATATTCATTTCTAATACCACTGATTTTTATGAGTTATCCTAAGTCTTAAAAGCATGGCATGTGAGGCATCTGGCAGAGTACCTGGCATGTCATGAGTGCTTGTTAAATGGTGGCTTTTACTCTTGCTTCATTTTTAAAAATCTCTTTCAGGCCCCTATTTTGTTAAATCATGATGTTCTTTTGCTGTTTAGTGTGAGCTCTTCAGAGCCACAAGATTTGCGGCTTTGTTCACCGTGCCTCGCGTTTTCACGTGTTTCTTTCTCTCCTTCTCTTCTGCATGCTGCCTGGGGATTGGCTTCCTTGTGGCCAGCACCCATGGGCAGCGCCCAGGTGACCCCGGGGACTCCACTCTGCCTCCTCACCACAGGTGATCACCAGTGTTCTGGGCAGGTGGGAGGGGATTGAGGTGGCCCATGCGCAGTGGGTCCTCCAGGCCCGGTGCACCAGAGAGGAGATGGCAGTGCCCCCACTCCGCCCTCTCATCCACCCATCCACCCACCGTTCCATCGCGCATCCACCAAGCATCCATGCCCCACCGTCCATGCATCCCTCTGTCCATCCATCCATGCATTCACCCATCTATTCATCCATTTTATGCTTACTAACTACCTATTATGTGTCAGCACTGTTCAAGATACTGAGGAATACAATAATAAGGACAAGAGAATACTACATGTGCATATGACTTTCTGAGAGGAACAGAAAGAAACTGCTCAAAAAATTATACAAATAAATGTGCAACTATGTGTAATGTTAGAAGCACAAGTCAAAACAAACACACTGAATCTAAGGGGACATTTCACCAGAAAGTGACAAATGAGCTGTGGTCTAGGGTTGGAAAAGAATTGACCTAGCAAGTCTGTTCTTAGGAAATCTGGCCACAGTCTCAGGTCTCCTATTGATCCTGACACACCCCTTAGATCTGATCAGCCCTCCTTTTCCTACCTGTTAATTAGGAGTAAAATTATCTACCGCTTAGGAGACACTATTTGCACTATAGCTTTTACATATGCAGAGTCTTCTAAAGATGTATTCTGATGCTGCGCAAAATGGTGATAAATGTCAAAAGAGCGATATGAGAAGGCCTCATCTACACTAGTTATGCCGAAAGCACACTGTAGATAGAGCTTATTTCACACAAATATGTACTGTTCTTTGAAAGACGCAGATATCATCTCTATTTGAGATTGTTACTCTTTGCAGGGCCCCAAAGATAAAAAGACAGCCCACTAAGCAAGACATCTCTGCTCTTCAGGGACCCTTTCTGTTCAAGGGGAAGCTTTTTAGAGATGTCAAGCCTTTAACTATCTCAAAGTTCTTGCCAAAACAATGATTTCCTCCCTACCAGTGCCCAACTCCTCAGTTTATCAAAGTGGGAAAGGAAATAGAGCAGGCAGCAATGACAGGAACCCAGCCCTTTGCGATTTCATAGTGTGTTCCTGTTACTGCCTTTCTCAAATGGAGACGCATCACTGCTAGTGAATATCTCAGATTGGGTTCCCTGAACATTGAGTGTGTGATGGGGACTATTGCATAGATCAATAATTGAAGATATTCTCAGATGAAAGAAAAGGAGAAAATGTGGTGGGTCCAAAGGCACAGCCAGAGAAAGACATGAAGACCTGCATCAGTCCAGTGGTCTCTGGAATGACTTGTTCCACAGTGTTGGTTTCCACCTCAAGGAAAGGAGACGAGCATTGCATTATGGTGTCAGTCAGCCACTGGCTATGGGTTGCTAGGGTTGTGTGGACTCCCCATGAAGTGATTCCCTTAGCCTGATGAAATTTCTCCAGGGCAGGAGGTATTGTGAGCCATCTGCAGCCAGCACTCACAGTAGCTACAGAGTAGGTGCACCAGGTAGTAAAGGAGATTAGGGTAGAGCTTCAGTAACACCCATGGCCCTCATAACCTATGACCTAGTTATGTCTCTGCCTTTGTACTGCTGTGAACTAGTATGTCACTGCCAGCTCCTCGAGTATTCTATCTCATTTGATCCTCAGAAGCTGCATGGCCTTATTTCACCTGGAATGATCGCTAATTATCACATTTACATTATAGAACCACATTAAAGACAGATTAAATTCAGTAACCCTAGAATGCCCTGTGCAGTACAAGCCTCATTCTTCCCCAAAGAAAGTGAAACAGAGATAGAACATGGGAGCACACAGAGACAATGAGAGAATAGTCGTGTCTGCCACTGTGCCCACACACGGATTATGGAGACACACTGCATCTGTGGAGTGTGTATGTGCAGCTCCCTTTTCCCTAGCCATTGTTCTCTGAGCTTTATTCAAGTTGAGTCTTCTGATAATGTTTTCTTTAAGCAGAGCCAATCCCATATAAGGCACATTTGTTCTTACCTCTCACCTTCCAAGACACCTGAATGTTTCTGCTCTCACAGGTTTATTTCATTGTGTTCCATTTATTTCTCCCCTTTTCTTAGCTTCATTTAATAAGTGAGGTGCCTATGAGTCTTCTCTTTGAGCAGGATGTCCCTTTCAAAGGTAGCAGCAATGTCTGATATATGTAACTGCCTGGCTCTGAGCAATGGGGATCTTAGACGTCAGCACAGGCTGCCCTGTTTGTAGCAGAGAATGGCATGGTCACAAGGGCTCAGGGACAGGCCAGCTTTGGGGAAAAGTTGAGCCTGAGTTCACCTCTCAGATCTGCCTTTTTCTAGTCTGGCAGCCCTTGACAAGTTACATCTCTTCTCTGGATCCCATTTTCTTCATGCAAACAAGTGTGGGTATTAATAATGCCCACAGCCATATTTAACTATAAGAACTAAGTGTGATTATGACTTTAACTTCTTTCCCAGCTAGATCTCACCAAGTTTTCACATTACTGGTCTTTTCTTAAAGAACTCCATGTTCTAGAATCCAGAAGAAGGTGTCTAACCCTAGCGCTCTTAACATCTAGAGTTAAGACAATGTTTGCTGTGAAGGGTTTCTCTGTGTGCTGCAGGATGTTTAGCAGCATCTCTAGTTTAGCCCCATGAGATGCCAGGAACATATCAACTGCACCATGACTACCAACTCTATCCCCAGACAAACTCAAATGTTTCCTGGGGTATGAAATAACTCTATTAAAATCCTCCAGAGAGCCACTGTTTAATAGAAATAGCATTTGATGTGCAGATATAATTTTTAATTTTTAGAGTGACATTTGAAAATTAAAACAAAAAGCAACATCAGTTTAATAATGATACTATGTAATAATGTCATAATACTCACAGAATAGTACCATTTTAAGAGATAAGCAATGGTTTAAAAACTGGAAGAGAGGAATGGGAAGGCAGCAGAAATATGAGAATGAAGATGTGTTCTGTACATGTATCAATAGTCATTATATTCTGTAACACATGCTAAAAATAATTATTAATGAATGACATCTTACATTCTTTTTTTTGCACTCAGTCTAAAATCTGGTGTCTTTTTCACATTTAATGCATGCCTCCATTCTGATGCTCTTTTAAATGGTTCAAAAGAAATATGATTTTAAAAAGAACTATGTGCCTTGAGTAAATATCATTTTCATTGCTTCAGTTTTTAAGTGGAAGTTAGTTGAAATAAAATCAGCTTTAAAATTCAATTCCTCAGGGCCAGTGAGATGGCTCAGCAGACTAAGTGCCTGCTTAGGCAATTACAGGGATCAGAGTTCGATTCCCAGTACTGCATGTTACACTGACCCCACCCCTGGGTGTGCTAACCTGGCCACTGAGGCCAGGCGTGGTGGTGCATGCATGTAATCCCAGGGGTAGGGAGACTGAAAACAGGGAGACTGAAAACAGGTCAAAGCTGTGTAGTGAGATCCTGTTTAAAAAAAAAAAATGCAATTCCTCTCTCTTACTAGCCACATTTCAAGTGCCCAGGAAGCACACTAGCTTAGTGGCTACCAATTTGGATAGCACAAATCTTAGAGGTGGAGCACATGTTTGTCCTCAGGTCCCCAGCTGAGAAGCAGAATCAAGGCTCCACAGCGCTGTTCCCTTTATTCCATTCTTACCCTGGAGCATGTGTTGGCTTGGAGAAGCTGGCATGTAGTGGTAAAGGCCAGAGGAATCCTTCCAGTGAAAGAAATAGGCAGAAGCTTCTCTAGCAAGGATTGGCATCTTTCTGGTCTGGGCCAACTCAAGGTTACAGTGGGCAAGTGATTGATTCCTTGGTCTATGATAGGTCGACCACAATCTAAGTATTGCCTCTTCTCAGACCCTTCCTATAGCTCAGCCAGCCCTCCACCCAAAGCCAATGTGAGATTGGCAGTGTGCAGTCTGGAGGCCCAGGCAGTTGCACTGCAGGTCATCTGCAGGGGCAGGTGACCATATGCAGTTGTCCCTTGCAGCAAATCCCTTCTTCTTTCAAATTAGGGGATCTTGAGCAAAATCACCCATTTTTTCTGAGCCTCAGTTTCCTCATCTATGAAATCATTATAAAGTGGAATCTTGAGCTGGCCAGGACCAGTCACAATGAGAGCCAACAAAAAAAAAAAAAAAAAAAAAAAAAAAGAAAGAAAGAAAAAATGGGGCTGTCCTAGGCCAGCTCCAAGCAGGAGAGTTGCTGCGGACAGCTCCTTTCATCATTCCTTGCTTCCCTGTGAAACTCAGGTTAAAAATCTCTAGTATCAATTCTTTGCTCATTCTTTAAGTTGGAGCCTGGCTGTGATGACTTGATTTAAAGCCACAATACCCTCTGCAGGAGTGCTCTGTAAATGCCTCTAAAGTAACATTTCCAGGGTTAGCCTCTAAATCGAGGACCCAAGAAGAAAGAGTCTGTCTTCGGGACAAGAGTATCTAGGTAGAAAGATGAGGAAACAGCACAGCAGCCACCCTAGGGTCTCTGCTTTGCCTTGCAGGCTTCCGCACCTGCCACCTTCTCAGGGACTTGTGCCTTGGTGTGAGTTAATGAATGGTATGACGGTGGGAGCTGGAGACAGGAGAACCAGATAAAGCTCCAAAAAAGCACCTGCCATGATGGACTGTGCGTGGAGGGAAGGGGAAAGACAGACAGGCAGGATAACTCCAGCTGTATAATAGCCCAAAGCAAGACTGTGGTCAAGAGCTGAGATGACATGATGCAGAAGACCCTGAGGCTTTAACCTGGGTGTCAATGGTCCTTCTTAGCTAAGTCCTGAGTTGGTCTGTCTTAGTTACTTTTTTACTCGTTCCTGGAACAAATACCTGACACTCAAAATGAAGCAAGGAAAGGTTTATTTAGCTCACAGTTGCTGGAGGGTTCAGTCCATATTCCGCTGGCTCCAAGACAAATGACAGCAGTTCATGGCGGCAGAAAACAATGAAGAGCAGAGGAGGAGCAGCAGCTGTGGCGTCCATCAAGGGACTCTTCTTCTACGCTGACTGTGAAGACCGGCGCTGCAAGGCGAAGACTGTAGCTCTTCCAAAGTGGCCCAGCTCTGAAGATCGAGCTCCTCTGAAGGCTGGGTCCACTCTACAGAATTGGGGCAGGGCCTGAACTGAGTCAGCCACGTTGACACAATGTATCAAAACTAACGCATGGTCTCAGAGCGCGTGCCAGGGCTGTATAGCAGTTTAGGGGCAGAAATCACAGCTGTAAGTCAGAGAAGCAAGTGTCATGCGGCAGTCCAGCTGGCCGGTGCAGAGGACATTCCACAGCCCACCTGTTGCGCTGCTCCGGTGGCTGCAGGGCTGGCTTGGCTGAAGAGGGATGAGGCGTCTCCATGGGCTGCTCCAGAAGGCCAGCCCTGTGAACAACAGCTAACTCAGAGCTTGTGAGAGGCCAGGCTGTAGTGGGTCAGTCTGGCTGCCACTCTGTGTTACCAATCCTACTACGAATCATTAGACTTAAGGCAGAGGAGGGGTGGCCCATCCCCTGGGGGGTGTTCTTCTGTGGCAGGTAACTGTTATACTTCTCACAAAACAAGAGTCTCATCAGGGCCTCTTTGAATGAAGTTCTCATGTCACCTTTCTCTCCCCAGAGATACTCCCTTTAAACCAAGGGGTAGGGCCAGCCAAATAGCTCAGCGGATTAAAGTGCCTGCAAGCCAGACACAGGGGCTGGTGGTTTGATCCCCAGGCCTGCCATGCTGGCCTTGTCCCCAGGACACACTGAGACTGGATGTGGTGGCGCGCACCTGTAATCCCAGCACTTGGGAGGCTGTATGCAGGAGAATCACAAGTCCAACCTAGTAGTAAGACCCTGAACACCTTGTAGACCCTTCTCTAAAAAATACAAATAAATAAATAAATAAATAAATAAACAAACAAACAAACCAAGGAGTAATTATCCCACCATGTTCCATTGAAACTGCCATTAAATTTAGATTCAGAAACTCAGCCTTGGATTTCCCTTCTTTCTCTCTGCTCATCTTCAGTATCTAGTTGCCATTGTATCTGACCCAGGCTTCCTCAGATCTCTCTTGGAACTCTTGCTCACTCTTGCTCTCTCCCTCCCTTCTTCCCTCCCTCCCTCCCTTTCTCTCCATCTGTCTCTCACTCCATCTGTCTCTCACTCCCTCCCTCTCTTTCTCTCTCTCTCTGCCTCTCTGTGTCTGTCTCTCTCTCTCTGCAACTCTCTTTCTGTCTCTCTGTCTCTGTTTCTCTCTCACTCTCTCATTCTCTTATGCTCCTTCTCTTTTTTCTTCTTCTCTTCTCCTCCCTTCCCCTCCCCTACTCTGTCTCTCTCCCCCCCTCCCCCCTTTCATGTGTGAGTCTGCTTGGATTCATATCACAGCTTCCTATCTGGTCTCCTCATCTTTCTGTTAGTCCTCTCCCAACACAGATTCCCACTGAAGCTGCAGTAAGCCTCCAGGAATAAGATTCTAATCCTCATTTAAATGTTCCTTTGGACTTTAGAGTTACCAGCCTGAATGGAAGACCGCCATGAACTAGTCCCTGCCACTTCACAATCTCTCCAACTTTGTTTCCTCCTTTTCATCCCACGCCCCAGGCATGCTAATCACAGCAATGACACTTTTGGTCTCATTCAGGCACCTCCCTTTGCTAAGATTGTCTCCATCCATGGCCTGTCTTACCATCCTAGGACTCTGCAGAACCCTCCGCAACACCTGTTGTCTCAGACTGCAGCTAGAGGAGATAGTTGGCTGCGCCTATCAGTGCAGAGACCCCGCCTCCACCCCTAGCCAAGGGTTCGTCTTGAATTTGGCACGCAGTCATAGCATAAGCACCTTCCTTGTCTTGGAGCGGCTTGGATCCTATCAGCTCCTTTCCTGTGCTCAGCACACCCACAGGCCTTCTCTTGGCCTCAGGTATGGATGCTTTTGATCAGCAGGCAAATAATTAGCATTGACAGCGAATGTCCCAGGCCTGATAAACCCACCCTTGTTCCCTTTTGCCACTAGTCTTGATGATTTAAGTACCTCATCCTGCTCATCTTTTTTAAATTTTTTTTATTTTTTATTCATTTTAATGAGAGAAAAAGATAAAATGGCGCAATGAAACAGTTTCTGAACAGGTTAATAGGACAGTTACAGTAAGTAATACATTGCATATTGCTGTCTTTGTAGTAGTTATTCAGAGGACAAGATGAAACATGATGTCTTGTCTAAACAACATTAGTGCAAACCTTTCTTCTCACTGAACTAAGAAAAAGTAGCTGTATATATACCCTAACAACAACTGGGACCTCCTCTTATTGAGAAGTTTCTGCATATCAAAAGAAAGCACCAAAGAGTAAAAAGATAATCCACAAATTTTGGAAAAAATTCTTAACTAATATGCACTCAGACAAAGGTCTTCTATCTAGAATTTATAAAGAACTGAAAAACATTAGAGCCCCAAAATTTAAAGACCCAATCCAAAAATGGGAGCACACACTTCTCAGAGGAAGACAGACAAGAGGCAAATAAATACATGAAGAAATGCTCCACATCACCAGCCATTCAAGAAATACAAAGCATCCTGCTCATCTTTTACTGCTAACTTAACTGGTTAGAAGTCACTGAGCAGTGTTTTCTACCAGTATTTAAACTCCATGTGAGCCTGCCAAGCTTTCTCAACACTGATTACCCATGAACATTGAATGAATGCCTCCAAAATCTGCTTGGGCTGATCCTGCAAACCCCAGCGCCTGACCTGCCTGAGCTGTGCGAAGAACAGTTGGGGCTGCGTGAAAGAATCATAGGAGGGGCTGAGAGACTTGTGACCCGCCAGAGTGATGGCCACCTCCTCCTCTTTCCTCATTATCTGTCATGAGTAGCAGAATGCTTTACACCTTTCCTCAGTGAAGTAGATAGACCAGCTTTTACTACAGAGCAAAGTGATTCAGTGTTTCTGCCTTCAAAACCCTTAGGACAAAGGCTAAAAAAAAGAAAACGTGTTCATGGTGGATTTGGCTAGCATCTTAACCACCAACACTGGGCTCAAGCTGGTTTTATTACCCTCGCTTGAATTCACCCTCCTAATCTAAATTCCATGCTGCATTGTTTACCAGCATCTCTCTCTGATCCTACTCAATTTCCACTGATCCTGCTAGACATTTCTCTCCTTTGGAGCACCTTCTTCCACTTCCAGACATTCTGGTGCTTTCTGTGAGCTGCGTGCTGCAAAGACCAGATATGGACGAGGCAGACACAGCTAGGACAACCTCCACCGCCTGTCTCCTTTCCTTTCCCTGTGCGTCAGGTGAAACAGTCATCTCCTCAGGGATCAATTTGTCTAGAATTGTTAAAAAAAAAACAAACAGATTTTGTTTTTGAGTAAGAACCCTGGGGAGATTCAGTCCTTGGCGCATCCACTGTGCAATCAGGACAGAAAGCCAGGACATGCTGTCCTTCCAGAAGGTTTATGTTCTGTTGAATCCACAAGCACACAGGAGTCTTATTTGTCTTCCCATAGGCTGCCCAATGAGCCTTGGCCCTCTTAATGTTTGTACTTTACTGAGTGAAATACTAAGATTTCCCTCCTAATTCCCGGTTTACTTGGATCATCATGATCAACTCATCTTGGAATTATGTATTGAATTAGGTCCCCTGAAAAGATATGTTGAAGTCCTAACTCCAGTACCTGGGAGTGTGACTTGATTTATAAGGAGGGTCTTTGCAAATATGATTATTTAAGGCAAAGTCAGAAAGGCAGACCCTGATCCAGTATGACTGATTTTCTTACAAGAGAAAGAAAGCATGTGATGACAGTGATACACACACAAGGAGATTGTCCTGAGATAACAGAAGCAGAGACTGGAATAACACATCTTCAAAGCAAGAGACACCAGGATTGCCAACCACCTTGAAGCTAGGAAGAAGCAAGGAAGAATTCTACCCAGCACCTCAGAGAGACCATAACATCTCCCCACCCGCTGTTCTTGATCATCTAGTCTCTAGAACAGTGTGGATAAATCAAGTAGTTATTTTAAGCTACCCACTTTGTGGTAATTTGCAGCCCAGCCCGGAAGCTAATACTTTCATAAACACAGTGAATCTTGGCACAGGGCTGTGGTGAGGAGTTGAGCCTCAAATGCAGTACTCCTGCAATAGACAGACCTCAGGGAGACCATAGCTGAATGCTGAATTCCCAGGGCATCTCAGCTCATTCTGCCTCTTCCCTGGACTCCCCGTGTTTGCTGTATTCTACACGTGTCCCAGCAGATCTCTGCTCTGGACCACTGACCCTTCCTTTTCTATTTTGTTTTCTGCCGTATGTATTTTTAAAATAATTTTTGAGTAACAAATAATAATGAGACAATTTCAAAACCTATTAGTAGGACAGTTCAATAATTAATACATTGCATATTGTTGTCTTGGTGGTTATTCATTATACAAGATGCAGACATGATATCCTGTCCACAAACACTATTAGAACTAATCTTTTTATTCATTGAATTAAGGGTATGTAGCTATATATCTATCCTAACTATTTTGAATATACAGATACAAAATGGTCATTCATTTATATCCCCTTTTTTGTTTAGTTTTGTCAGAGATGAGTATTCCATTGTCATTTAAATACTGTAGGTGTGTGAATAAAGCAAAACATTGAATAGTTCTAGCAGCTGTTTCTAGTGCTGCCTTAAGTACCACTGGCCTCACAGACCAGGTTCTTGTCACCTGCTCTCCATGTGTCTTGGGATTATATGCCTGCAGACGTCCCCGGATGGCTTTGTACTCAGCCAAAACCTGTTCCAGGGCAGATCTCCCTTCTCCTGCACTTGCCCCAGGCCTGCCCTGAACTCCACAGGAAGAATTACAATCAGTTCAGCATGACCACATGCTCCTTCACACCTGCTTCCTGAGAAAGCCTAAAGGGAGTATCACTTCGTGGACAGGCATCCTACAGAGCCTGTGTTCTCTCTTACATCTGTTTTTCAGACTAAATCCCTAATCCCTAGTGCAGGCTGTGGTTGCCCCTGTTGGTGACAGCTAAGCAGCTTTGAGTCCCCTGGGTTCTGGGCTCAGTACAAATTTTTACACGTAGGAAGAAAGTACTGTTCTATTGAGCTGACTCAGCCTCTTCATCCTCGCCTTCAGGTCAGTGGAAACTAAGGCTGTAGTCTAGCTTTACCTGCTCAAAGATGTCTTCCCTTTCCTGGACACACTGGAGTAGGAGCATCCATTACTTGGAGCTTTGATTTTCAGTTTGCACACCCCTCTCCCAACAGGTCTTGCTTCCTAAGGTAGCAGAAGTGTCTCCTCATTAGTTTCCATGTCGAGTACCACTCCACCCACGATCATCATTGCAAAGAAACATCTCTCAAGTCACACAATGTCAAGGACTTTTATTTTATTTTGTGGCCAGGGATTGTAATGGTACTGATGGGTATAGTGCATGGGAAGGTAATTTGGCTTGTCCAGTTACCATAGGCTAACCTGGGTTTCTGGTTTAAATCAGAGCACAACTCTAGGCATAGCATAGGTGGAGCTCCCACCATGGGTGCAGACTGACTGTGTGCCGACACACTGACACCCAAGGACCAGGCTCAGGGATAATCTGTCCTTGCTTTAGATTTGTTTTCGTTTTTTTTTTTCCATTTATTTTTATTTTATTGAAATACAAATGTCAATCAGACAGTTTTAAAACACCATAACCATACAGAGTCGATGAAATAATACATTGCAAACTGTTTTCATAACGTTTTGGTATTGTACAAGGTGCATACATGATATTATATTTACAGGTTTTTATACAGCTGAATTATATCAAAGATTCAATAATTATTTACCTAGTGGATGACCATAGCACTAAAAGCCGACATAATATCCTGTCCAACCACC